>JAOQML010000196.1:13972016-13982426 GCA_027568935.1 Erythroxylum urbanii | reverse complement strand
AATACCCTTATGCATTCTTAATTCTTCAATTTAACTCTTCCAATTTCCATCAATACATGAAAGAAGTCCTCCTGGACTTGACTTAATAATTAAACTCTGATTAAAAAAAATGATTTAACCATAAGATCATCAAATTCATTCAATTCATGCTTACTAAAAAAAATTCGGTGTCCAACATTTTATCCGCTTTTTACTTTATTAATGCTTGTGCTTAACCTTTTTTCCCTCTTTACCCACCTTAACCTTGACCACATTAAAACCCTAAACAAGTCCTTTTGATCTATTTATGCATGCAATCATTGTATAGGAGAACTGGTGTATTAGCAAGCCTATAGTAATGTAGTTTCCTATAAGAAGTTTGAGCGAAACACTAACCACCAAACACTTGAGAGAAATGAGTGAAAACTGTGAGGAAAATTCATTTTGCATCTTTACATCTTTGAGTGATGCTATCAATTGTTGAGTTTATTTATGTACACCAATGAAAAAGCAGTCATGATATGTGTATTAACTTAATATTTGAGTTAGTCTAAATTTGAGGGACTATATGCTTTGATATTTGTGAAGATAAAATGATATAATTGAGTGGTTTTATTTATTTTGCTTGAGGATAAACAAAGATTCAAGTGTGGGGACGTTGACAGGTGTGCATTAGTCTATGTTTTTCTATATCATTGGCATACGTTTTCTTGCATACCTGTTGATTTTTGTTATAGTTTAGGATTCATTTTGTATAGTTTTGCTTAGTTTGATTTCCATTGTTGTTCTTTTGTGTTTGATGTTAATTTAAGGTAAGAATTAACTATTTGTTGTGTAGGAAGGAAAATGGAGCAACTTGGAGATTGAGCTAGAAATCAAGAGGAGAAGAAAAGAGGAGTGCATCTGTGACCAATTCCCACAATCGTGGGAATCATAACAATTCCTACGATTGTGGGAATCATAATCCGAGACAATATGCAAGGCTTCATTAAACTTATGATTTTTTGACTATTTAAGCATCATTAAGCCTCCATCTTAGAGGGGGACGAAACCTTTCTATAGAAAGACCATCTTTGGAGTGAAGAACATATGTTTAGAGCCTTGGGGAAGGATTGAAATCAAGGATCATCATCAAGATTGGGCAAAATAGCACATCAACACCAAAATTTCCAGATTTTGGCAAAGAAGAGAAGGAGTCTTGTTATTCAATTTTTTGTCAATTTTACTTCTTCTATTCTTTGTAAAATGGTTTATTTGAATGTTGATGATGTTATAGAGACCACGTTAGGTTGATTTATTTTTAGGGATTATTTTTTAACTATTTTGTCAAAACTCCTATTTTGTTGAATTGAATAACGTTGTCTTTGATAATTGTTGATTTAAATTGTTATCTTGCAACAAATCGAGAGTGTGAGTAAGATAAATTTGTGTAGGATTGTACAAAGAGAGTTGGAGACCTATAAACTTACAATTGTCACATTAATTAAATAGTTAGAAAAGAGATTTCGGCTAGTCAATTGATCACCCATAAGATAGTTTAATAACTAGTTAAATAGGTTGAGTCATTGGGTAGGTTGAGAGATCGTCCAATTGATTCCCTTAAATTCGATTAGGGACACTTAATTACACCTTGAGAAAGGGTAGTTATTACATTCAAAAATCTAGGGTAAGACAAAATTCAATCAATAAAATAGCAGGGAGACAAAATAGGGAAAAAAAGTAATCTCTAGTCTTTAGATTCTTGAATTCTGATTTTTCTGCATGTTAGTATTGTCTATTGTTTTAAGTTAGTTTTTTAATTTTAATTTAATTTTCCAGATTATTTACTTTTAACAATTTTGTTTCTTAAACAAAGTTTTATCTAAATTAAGTGGTATCTGGGCATCAATCCTTGTAGGATCGATATCCACTACTTTAAGTTACAAGTCACTACCCATTCACTTGCAATTTTTGAGCGTAAAATAAATAGATGGGTTTTACCATCAACAAGTGTACCCGTAGATATATTTTAGTGAAACACATTTTTTTGAGTCTACCATTAGATTGCTCGGTTTTTGATGATGATGCTTGTTGATTGATCATAAGTAGAAGCATTGAATGTTGAATTCTTGCTATGACTTTTTAAAGTCATTCATCTTTGGTTATGATTATACAGCCTTGGAAAAATATGGGAATTAAGTAAATGTTTTGGGTCTTTGAACTTAATTTGGATGTTTTGCTCGAGGAAGACTAAAAGCTAAGTATGGGGGAAATTGATATGTGTTTAATTATTGATACATTTAATCATTTACATTTAGTGATTAATGATATGAAAATTCTTAAGATACTCACTTTAATTCATATACGAAAGTGAGTTGAAAGCACTACATTTTGGCCATTTTCCGAAGATCAATACTCGTTTGTCTTCATGGAGCAAGAAGAAGAAAATTAAAAGACAAGAAGAAGACAACAAAAATCAAAATAGGAAGAAGAAGAATAAAAGGCAGCTGCTGGGATAAATTACCAAAATGGCACTAGCAACAAGAATGAAACGATAGTAGCACAACCCAAAGTAGAAGGAAGCTAGCGTTTAATTCTAGTGTTACATGCATATAGCATTAAATGCTAGCATTGCGAATGCTAGAATTTAACACATAAAGATTTAATTCGTAAGGCAGACGTTTTGACAAAAAAGAGGGGCGTGAGAGGGCAAGAGAGGAGTGGCTATAGAGAAAATAGAAGAGAGTGGCAGCTGAGAGAAACAAAGAAGGAAGAGGAGTGGCATGAATAGGAGGCTTAGACATTAAATTTTAGTTGTCCCATCGATGAATAGTAACTAAGAAGAAGCTTAGGCAGTGAAGGAGAATCGTAGGGTTTTCAAATAGGGTATTTTTGTAGGGGTTTAAGCTTTTTCTTGGGAGACCTATGAAAGGCTAAATGTCCCGACACTAGTTTGGAGGTGACATCGACATCGATGACCCGAGTTCAGAATTTTTTATTATTTTTTTATTTCTTTCTCTCAATAGAAATTGATTATGCTATCTTGTGTGGATTGATTGGGTATTTGAATAATGATGATTTTAATGCTCTATTGAATCGTTTTTTATGAAAACCCATTGCTATAATCAAATGCAATACGTAATGTTTGTATTTTTGATTCATATGTACCAACTAATGTTTCCGAATCATTAGAGATAATATAACATAGGTTAAACAATCCGAGCTTATGTAATTATTACCTATATTGGTCTATTTTTTTGATTCACAATGCAATTGTCCGGATAAATTTAGAGAGCTTATTCTAGGTTTCCTAATAGCTAGGGTTAATTATCGAGCGCTTCGTGATTAACTAAGATCTAAGAAAAATTGGGATTAATAGAGCTTTTTTTTGTCTACAAGTGATAATTGCTAAGAGAGATAAAAGAACAACAAATCAATGAATTATGCTTATTTAGAGTGTAGGTAAAGATTAAACCAAAGAGCTAGATCCCTACCAAATTCCCCAATTTTATCATTTTTTGCATGTTTTCTTTAATTTGTTTTCATTAGGTTTATTTTATTTTATTTTCTTATTAAATCCAAAACCCCCCATTACCTAAACATCAATTAATTTCATTTCATAAACTAACCGAACACTCCCTGTGGGATCGACCTAGACTCACCACTGCTACATTAGTAGTCTAATTATTTTATTTTGACTCACGTTATGACGCGCCGGTCAATTATTAGACCTAATACATTCTGATGTATATGGTCCGATGTCCATTCATGCCAGAGGTGGTTTTGTGTACTTCATTATTTTTATTGATGATTATTCACGATATAGGTATATGTTTCTAATGAGATACAAGTCTGAAGCGTTTGAAATGTTCAAACAACTTAGACATAAAGTAGTGAAATAACTTGGTAGAAGTATTAAGACACTTCGATCAAATCAAAGTGGTGAATACTTAAACAAAGAATTTCTAACTTATCTCGAAGATAATGGGATAGTATCCTAGTGGACTCTACCTTACACACCATAACATAATGGTGTGGCTGAAAGGAGAAACCAAACCTTGTTAAACATGGTAAGGTCGATGATGGGCTTAGCAGATCTACTAAAATTTGTTTGGGGTTATGCACTTAAGACTGCTGTTTATGTGATAAACAGAGCCCCTTCAAAGGTAGTTGAAGTTACTCCATATGAGATGTAGACTAACAAAAGACCTTATCTTTCTCATATGAAAGTTTGGGGTTGTCTTACTTATGTGAAGAGGATTTAATCAGACAAGCTTGAAGTGAAGTCTGATAAATGTCTATTTATAGGATATCCTAAGGAAACAATTGGATATCAGTTCTATAATGCTTTAGAGCAAAAGGTTTTTGTCTCAAAGCATGATGTCTTTTTAAAGAAAGAGTTTCTTCTAAGAGAAAATAGTGAGAGCAAAGTTGAACTTGATGAAGTACATGATGCTCAAACAGACGCAGATCAACTGCCTAAACCTGAAATTGTTATTCATAGAGATGAGACAACAATTGAACCCTCTAACACACAAAATGTTCGTAGGTCAAGTAGGATACGCAATGTTCTAGAGAGATATGGATTTCTTATAAGTGAACAAAATAACGTATTGCTCATAGAGGACGATGAGCCTACAACCTTTGAAGAGGCTCTGAAGAGTTCAAAATCTAAAAAATGGCTTCAAGCCATAAAGTCTGAAATGGATTCCATGTATGAAAACCAAGTATGGACTTTGGTTAACCCATCTGAAGAATTAAAACCCATAAGGTGCAAGTGGATTTTCAAGAAGAAAATCAACATGGAAGGTAATGTGATTACCTATAAGGAGAGGCTAGTCGCTAAAGGTTATCGTCAAAGACAAGAGGTTGATTATGATGAGACATTTAGCCCCGTAGCTATGCTTAAATCCATTAAAATACTTCTAGCCATTCCTGCTCATTATGATTATGAAATATGGCAGATGAATGTGAAGATGGCTTTCCTAAATGGAAACCTAGTTGAGGATGTATATATGATATAACCTGAGGGTTTCGTATCCAGAGATGGTAGAAAGGTATGCAAGCTTCAAAATTCCATTTATAGATTGAAGCAAGCATCTAGGAGTTGGAACATCTAATTTGATGAGACAATCAAAGAGTTTGGTTTCTTTCAAAATCCTGATGAACCTTATGTGTACAAGAAGGTTATTGCGAGTGTCGTCATATTCCTTGTGTTATATGTGGATGACATATTTCTTATAGGAAATGATGTCTTAAGTTTGCAATCAGTCAAAGTTTGGTTTGTCTTATAATTTTTCCATGAAAGACCTTGGAGCAGTAACTAATATATTGGGAATAAAGATCTATAGAGATATATCAAGGAAGTTGCTAGGTCTTTCACAGTCAACATACATAAAGTACTAAATAGGTTTAGCATGGAATAGTCCAAGAGAGGGTTTCTTCCCATGACTCATAGGATAAAACTCTTGAAATCTGTGTGTCCCAAGACACAAGATGAGAGGAATTGCATGAGTATGATCCCTTATGGTTCGATAGTAGGATCAATCATGTATGCTAATGTTATATATAAGACCCGGTATATTATATGCTCTAAGTGTTACGAGAAGATATCAATCGGATCCTGGTAATGTTCACTAGGTGGTTGTCAAGAATATCCTAAAGTACCAGAGAAGGACTAAAGATGTATTCTTGATATATGGAAATGGAGATCATGTCTTAAGCGGGCATATGGATGCCATTTTTCAATCTAACTAGGATGACTCCAAATCCCAGTCAGGTTATATTTTCATATGGAGCAGTCAATTAGAAGAGTTCAAACAAGAGATGACTGTAGATTTGACGACCGATTTAAGGTACATTACAGTTGTAGAAGCGACAAAAGAAGCTATTTGGATCAAGAAGTTCGTCATGAGACTTGGAGTGGTTCATAGCGTAATAGACCCAATATTGTTGTACCGTGACAACAATGAGGCTATTGCTAAAGCCAAGCAACCGACGTCTTATCAGAGGTCCAAGAACGTACTCAGGAGATATCACCTAGTCAGGAAGATAATTGATAGAGGTGATGTGAAGATAGAGAGAGCGCCTACATATCAGAACATCACTGATCCTTTGACTAAGCCACTTCCTCAAACAAAATTTGATTCTTGTGTACTCACCTATGGTATTAGGTATAAAGGCGATTGACTTTAGTGCAAGTGGGAGATTGTTAGAGTAGTGCTCTAAAGGCAATCACCTTTAGCACTTTGTACAAACTTTATTTTGATTAATAAAGTAAAAGGCATTTTTCATTGATTTGATATTCATTTATATATGAATTGATATTGGTCTTAAATCAAATTAATGAAGTCCATGATACAAAACATAGCATAAAGGAAATTATGATGAGATCATGATAATGAGATTCCTATAATGTGTAATTATATTAGTATATAAATAATCCTTAGTCATAGGATTAATAAGACAGGGCATTATTAATTCAGACAGACTAGCACATGTTATACTCCTTGATTTGATCAAGCAGTGGATCTCACAAATTGTAAGCATGAGTTGTTTAGAGTTAACATGTGGATGCTTACTAAGAGTAGTAAGTACATCAGATGACCTGTTATGAGATTATCATATGGATGATCTATCGAATGTCAATTATTAATCTCATCATAGCAATGGTGCAAATATCCTTAGACTTTAGGTACTTAAGGGTATCTTAGATACAAATTCTGTGCTTTGATATCATTTCTTATTACCTCAAGAAGAGGTCACTCTTAGGGTAGTGACTGGGTACAACTATTTATATTCGAAGGTAATTGGGTAGCCAATAAAGGATTCACCACTCTTGGTAGAAGGAGATGATACCCACAACCTCTTGTTATGGTCATTACTTAGGAGTCTCTGGCCAGAGCAATTATGTGTGATGAAGAGAGTCTTCAAAGACACATAAGAGTAATGAGATCCCAAGACAAGAACTAACATCACTTAGACTAAATGTGACATAGTCAGTCTAATAGGAGTTGACACATAGCCTATACTCTAAACCAAATGGGGTATAGTATGGTGAAAGGACGAATTACAAGGGAATTGTCTATGGAAAGGTTCATAAGTTAGATAATTAACTATCGAAGAGTTCGTGTGTTAATCCACTTATATTCCGACAAATTGGCATCATGAAACCCTTCATGATTTAATTAAATTAAAGGTCACATGCATAAAAGAACGGATGAAAAATATAATGTGTATGGCCATTTTACGCAGGCCATGACTGTGACTCATAGAGCCACGATCGTGGCCGAAGGTGAGACAGGCCACGATCGTGACCAACTAGGCTGCGATCTCGCGATCGTGGCAAAGGCCACAAAATGATATATAAGTGAGTTCTTCACTTATGTACACGAGCTTCTTTCAATTCTTACATACTAAAGTGATAGAAAAAGGGTTCTAGAAGTGTTCTAGAGAGAGGGAGAAGAGTTTTTGAGTTATCTTCATGCAATTCATGCAAGTGTTGTATAAATCAACATGCATGCAAGATAACCTTGATCTATCTCCCATTTGACATCTACTTGCATTCATCAAGTTTGGTGTTCTAAAACCCTTACACATTATTTCATCTTCCTTCTTTGCATGTTCTTGGGTGATCAAGGAAGGGTTTGGTGTTTGCAACAACCCAAACAACGAGAAGAAATAAGAAAGGAGAAGAAACAAAGGTAAAAATGTTTTTATATTTCATGTTCTTTACATATACTTACATGTATGTATGATCTTGTGATTTTTTGGGTTGTCATGGTGTCGAAATTTTGATTCTGACACTTCCACTGCATCCACATACATGTGATGCATGCAACCATAGCTAACCTAATAAATAAAAAATAATTTGTTGAATATATGCCACAAATTGGCTTATGTTAATTAAGGTAATACAACTATTCTAAATATATAATTAAGCTAACTATTTATAGAAAGAATATATTACAGCCATATAAAATTAATCTATTCACATTAAGCCCATTAAACTTCACCATAGACAAAGGTTGATAGTGAATAACAACATAATTAAATGCTAAAAAATATATTTACTGATCATGTATTAAAACTTTGAGTCATAATTTAAACACATAAGTATAATCAAGTAACAATCATATTAAGAATATACGTATATTTGTGGTTCTCCTTTGAGTGAAACAAAAATACACAAAATAACATAACTAAAGCTTGGCATTCATTTAATAAAAACTAAAGCTTAGTATTATGTTTGCATTATTGATAATTACATATACTATAATTAGATATGTTTGTTATCTTTGGATATACTAAACATATCTAACAAAGTATACTAATTAATCACAGTCATGTTCTTCGATATAATATTATTTGATCAATCTTTGGGCAATTCTTAAATATTTTAGATTGATCAAATTCTTAAATATTTTATGACCAATTAACTTTAATTTACCTATTAAATATATTTCATTATGTCATTTCAATCATAAGTGTTAAATATATTTCATTATGTCATTTCAATCATAAGCATCACATTTGCTTGAATAACTAATTTTTATCATTATTATTTAAATTGATATGTATAAAAACTTTATAATTTGATCACTTTGGTAACTAACAAACTATTCATTACATAAATATTAAATTAAATTAATTAAATTATTATTAGATATGATATATCACTAACTGATTATTAATCTATAATAATTACATAATAAGAAAACATATATGCAATGGTTAAAATATATAATTTATGGCTTGAAGAATATATATCACTATTATATTAATATTCTTGTGGACATGTTTCTTAATTCCTTCCTACATGTTAGTTTAGTTACATTAATATTATTTTTATTTTATTTATATTACATTTTAATAGATAATGTCTAGTTTATAGTTATAAAGATTATCTTTATCCAAAAAATCCATAATCAATACAATAATTAAAAAAACATGCTTTCATTTTGTAGATATTCATGTTTAGTGAATATAATAATGATCCTCAACCAACAGTGGGTTCTTGGACAAACAGAAATTTATCCTATAGCAACAAACTTCAACTTCTGAAATCTGTTATCATGTTTATGAATACATACTAAGTGTTCTCACATTTTCCTCTCCAAAAGGTTGGTTAAAACAGTGGAAAAAATGATGAAACAATTCTTATCGATAAAGGGGAAAGGGGAAAGGAGAAAGAGGAATGCCTAAGGTCAGTTGGACTCACATATGTCAACCAAAAGCAACTAGAGGATTAGGTTTAGAGTCAATCGACAGAAGCAACAGATGCTTAATGTTGAAAAGGTTGTGGAGAATTTAAAGTAAAAAGGAATCATTGTGGATTAAGTGGGTTCATAACTACATATCAAGGGGTGGTAGTTTATGGGAAACTAAACTTAAAAACAGTTATTCATGGTTCTTTAACCAAATACTTAGATTAGGGGATGAGGTACAACACCAGATCACATGCAAGATTGGGGCTAGGGATTGGATATCACTATGGTATGACAATTGGACAGACCAAAGAGCACTAATTCATCATTCGATAGCTAAGGATAATCTTGATGGATTTTCAAGAAAAGCCAAAATCCAGGAATTAGTTGCAGATGGCATCTAGGGTCTTTTCCAAGAGGAGATTAGAATTATATCAATACCACAGTATAGACACAATGTTAAAGAGGATATTTATTTATGGAATGGTTTATCGGTTTTAGAAGTAACCAATAGGCAAGCTAAACAACTAATGTATGGGATAAGCTCAAGCATTGGATGGTGTAAGTTAATTTGGAGCAACACTCTTAAACCAAATGATATGTTAAACACACACAAGAGGGGGTAAATTATGTGTAAAAAAAATTTAAGGTACTTTCAAATCAATAAGATCCTGCTTGAACAAAATAAATTCATAAATAGAAGGGTCTTACAAACTTTCAAAATGATCATGTTAAAGTTGAAAAAGAGAGGAGCCTGTCAATTTAAAAGGAGCCTATTAACACTCAAATATAAAGGAGCCAATTAATTGAAAGGAGCCTGCTAACACTCAAAACGATAGGAGCTTATTTAATCGATAGGAGCCTGCTAGCGCTCAAATAGAAAAGGGCCTGATATTCGATAAAACCTCTTGCGATATAAAAGCAAAAGGAGCTTATTATAAAACTGAAGGAACCTCTTAAAAATACAAACTTCTAATGTGAAAATTTAAAAGTAAGGAGGACAAAGAAGATGACATAGTAGATTTATACTGGTTCGGCTTATAAAGAAGCCTACGCCAAATCCCTAAGTATCCAACTTGAGTGTTTCACTGTAACATCCCCTCACCAATGAGAAGGGTAAAATAGTCATTTGGAATAGGTTATAAGTGCTCAAAATTGTTTTGACATGGTCATGCATACAATAGTGAATTTTGCACATGTAAATGACTGTACATGCATTCATGACATTTCCCGGTATAGTTGTGAA
>JAOQML010000196.1:13958541-13971916 GCA_027568935.1 Erythroxylum urbanii | reverse complement strand
TTTTGATTTTGATCAATGAAATGAGGAAGAGGTTGATTTTAAGAAATATTGTGGTTTACAATTAATGCTTGATTGTTCAAATTAATGTGATGCCACGTGGAGTGATTATAGTAATCGTAAGTAGCTCTCCCTTATCATAGGATATGTACCAGAATAACCTGCGGGCGTCCCGGTGCGTACCCTACGGTAAGGGGGTGTTACATTCACTATAAAATCAAAGTAGTAATTTGACGAGTCTCTTTAAGCTCACTAGTGTATATTTTTCAAGGTTCTTCAACCTTCCAAAGTAGTAGTATTTTGTTGGCCTCTATAAGCTCTCAACAAGAAATGTATGAAAGATTTAACAGTCTCTCTTAAATAATACAATTTTTTTCTTTTTTTACTAGCAAAATGCCTAGAAAAAATCATGGTTGGGAAGGTTATAGTAGCGAAAGTGGAATTTTTGTTTTATACATTGGAAGAATCCATTTTGTTATTATAGAAAGGGTAAAAAGAGTAACTGAATGAAAGGAACTCATAGAGTAATATCACTTTCTAAAGCACATAAATTTCAAGAATATTGATGTTCTAAGAACATCAATATTTTGCAAGTCTCATGTGCTTCACAAATGCAGTGGCTCTTCCTTAATATACATTTTCCTCAACTAGTCGTTGCTTACTCTTTGATATTAGATATCCTGAAATCTTCAATATTCAAATGTTAAGATAAACATTATGTCAAGACTTCTAGAGTCAATTATTCGAATTAGTAAGATCCTTCATAGAGTCATTTCTAAAAGGTAAGTTTATAAAAAAGGTTCCTGCAAGAAAGAAAGCAATTATTCCATGATTTTATTTCCTTTTAAGAAATATATCGTTGCCTATATGAGGAATAAATCTAATTTAAATTTTGAAATACTATACAGTTATCATCAAAATCGTTAATCATAAACCTTGACCTAACACCAAATGCCAGCTTCTTACTTTAATTAGCTATGTTGAACAAACTTAGTACTACGACAAGATTAAAATTCTTGTCTTCTCCTAAACAATATATCCTATGCAATCTAAAGGAAGAGGATAGAGACCATTTGTTTTTTGGGTGTGAATATTCTAAAAGGGTATGCAGCAAATCTCCTCTTTATGCACACTTAACTATTGTCAAAGAAATCTGAGTGGCATTATACAAGAGATAATGCAGATTTGTACATCCTAACCTAACAAGGAAGTCTATATGGTTGCAATTACAACATGTATCCAGGAGCTCTGGAATGAGAGAAATAACAGAATATTTGCAAGGAGAGAAAGATGCCTACACTCTCTCACTAAACTCATAACTGCTAGTATTATAGAACGACTGGTCATAAACCAGATGGAGAAGAAATGCAGTAGGCAGCTAGTAGTTTCTTAGAGACTCTAACAAGACTCCCAGAGATAAATTCAAACACTACATTCTGAATTTCTTATCCAAGCAAAGAACTACACATAACACTTGCGCAAGAATCTCTAAGGATGAAGCAAGTTCATAACTTAATAGGTTGATCTTTTATGTTGCTTCAATACTTCAATCCTCCACATCCATCACAGTATAGAAAACGGAAAGTCGCATGCCTTGAGATAACAACTTTTTCTGGCCAGTTCCATCCGAGTGGAGAAAAGGATCCATCAAAAGATTAAAACCGTAAACAAAGATACCTTTGATTAAGAAGATGATGAAGAAACAAATCTCAAGACAACAATTCCTTACCTTGATAGCTATCGCCAGAGGAAAGAGATGAAGAATGCCTTCAACAAATCTACCCTAATTCAAAAGCTTCTGGAGTATCCTTTAGATGGGGGAATAATTTTTACCCTCTAAAGGAAGCTCACCAGATTGTTTTGTTGGGTCCTCTACGAAGTCGTTTAATGAATAAGAAAGTTATGTGTTTCATGGCATCATTTGGTTGTCTATTTGGATTTTACCTTGTTGTCTCTTTAGCTTTTCCTTGATGCAGGAGAAGCTTTGAACTTATATTTATCTCATTAATTATTTCAATACAATTTCAACTTTTCAAAGAAAAAACAATTATGTACATCCATAATTGAGATGATAAATTCGTTCCTAATAGCAAAAACAAGACATTAATATATTTATTTCAATCGATCTTTAAAACTAAAATTTATCGTTTCTTAAAGTAGGTTGTGATACCATATTTAACAATTAGATATGTAATTTTGTAAACTTTAAATTTATAATTCCCTCTAATAATTTTCAAAAAAGTATATATCATACCATTATCCATGATGAAAATATAAAAAAAAATAATCAAGATAAACTTCTAATTAGATTGTAAGTTATTGTACCGTACTTGCAAAAAAATGGTATGATAACTTACAGTACCATACTAGTTTATGGGACCAATTGTTGTTAGTCGGTATCCTTAATATTGATACTGTAACAAACGAATTGGTAAATTTTAAAAAATATGACGACCAAATTGTAAAACATAAAAAATATATCATATTTTTACTTCTAACCCTAACACGAGCAACAACTGCTAGTCCTAAATCCTCAGCTTCTTTCATTCTCAATCTCTGTCATTCGCCAGTCACCCATCCACTCCATCCATTGTTGTCATCAGTACGCTCTAAAGTTCGAAGTCCCACCTTTGTCAGCCACCACTCGATAGCTCCCTCGCCATTCGTCTATCATAATGTCACTAGCTCACACTCCAGCCTTCGTCGCCACAACCGTCACTGTCAAGGCCACCGCCAGCTCCAGGCTCGGTTGACTGTTGCAACAGTAATAATCACTAGTCACCACCGCTATCTCCCTATCCCTTATCTAGCAGCTCCACGCCTCCGCTCGAACCACGCCACCTGGGTTGTTAAAAACTAGAATGTTACCAACTTACCATTTAGTTTTATTTTACAGTGACTACAGATTATGGTATAACTAATAAGAACTAGGGTGGGTTATTATATACATAATTATATATAATTACCGATTAGGATAACAACTACTAGAGTTATTTAATGAGGTAATTATATATAATTATTTTTTATAATTAAATTAACTATTTGTTAGGGTTTTTGTAAATTTGAATTATGATTTAACAAGAGTAATTATATATAATATTTGTTTTTATAATTATATTAATTATTTATTAAGATTTTGTGGAATTGAATTTTGAATTGATAGGGGTAAATATGTATAATGTTTGTTTTTATAATTATATTAATTATTTGTTAGGTTTTTGCGAAATTAAATCTTGAACGACATGACCTTACTAGTTACATAATGAACGAATGAATGAATCTTCTTATATTTTTTTCAGGATGTCGTGTATTTGACTTGCAAACTCTGTTAATATTATCTATATTTATTTCCTTTTAAAAGGGACTAATTACATCCCTCAAATTGTCTTTTCGGTATCTAAAATTTTTGTTCACAAGATAATTCCCATTAGAGAAGATTGAAATATGTCTGTTTGTAATTACCAATCGATATTTTTATTGGCATTAGATTCTCTTTATTTATCTAACATGTATCTTTCAAAAGCAAGGAAAGCAATCATTAAAATCTCCTTCTAACAATATTTTTTTGTGAGTTTGTGTTAGACTTTATATAAAGATTCTTGTGTTTTTCTTAAGGAAGAACATCAATTTATATAAAAGTATAGTCATCCTACAATTACATACACAATAATTTTATTTTTTATATAAAGTTATTAATTTAAATTTGTAATATGTCTTAATTTATTTTTACAGATAAATAGAGAGAAGTTCAAGTACTTCTAATAATTTAATTGCTTTAAAAAGATTTGATAATCTAGCTTGGGCTCATGCCAGATTAATTTTTTAAATAAAGAACCATAATATTGGTTTATATTGTAACAAGTATTTGAAAGGTGGGAAAGTCACCAAATTAAAGAAGTATTTAGTTAAGATCAAAGGTGATATAAAGCCTTGTAAGAAACTAAGCCATGACGTGAAATAGCAAATGTTAAAGGTGGCGGTATTCCTACCCTACAAGAAGGAAATATTGCACCTAACGTGAGAAAAAGAAGAAGACATCTATCTAACTTTTCTGCACCATGAACAACTACTTAAAGCTCAGCCTTCAAGTCATAGTGCCTTTTAATCTAAAGAAGCGACTCATAATGTGTACATGACAATGGCTAAATGACATTATGAATTAGATATATCATTCAATTTCACCTATTTTTATTATTATTAGCCTAAGGTGGATGCAATTACCTTTTACGGTCCATGATAAAAAGCTTCTTCAATTGATAACTGTAAAAGTAAACTTCTAAGCAACTATGTTTATGAAATAAATAGCTATTTGGATTAAAGAAGAATGAATTGAACAACTTAGGAGTATTCAATCATGTACAACTTATAGATGTAATAGTTGGACAAATCAACGACAGGAGCCCATTGTCAATTTTTTGGTTTATTTTGTTAAAGAAATAATGTTTTTGAACTTTATTGATGCATCTAGCGTTGTTAAAAAAGTTGATACTCTGTCTCAGACATTTGATAAAGTTATGAATGAAACTGGTTAAGAGAATATTGTTCAATACAAGAAAAATGAGGTTTAGCGATGAAAATTACCGATAAAATGTGAAGGTTTTCTATTAGTAAGCTAAGTTAGCGACATAATGAGTCATCGGAGAAATGGTTGTAGGTAATAATTGGCGATGGAGAACAAATTTTTTGTCACTAAGTTATCGACAGTTTTTTTTTCTGTCGCTGTATTTAGCGACGATAATTTTTGTGTTGTCTATAAATTTAGCGACGGAAGGTTTGTTTCGGTCAGTAAATATAGCGACAGACAAGGCTCCTCTATTGGTAACCTTACCGATAAATTTCCCAAATCCGTCAGTAAATTTACGACTAATTTTACTGATGGATCTTAGCTGTCCGTCGGTAAATTCACTGCATTTTACTGACATATTTTGTTTTTTCGATAAATTTATTGATATTTTTTAATATTTTTCCTGCATTTATTTTTATTTGATAATCTTATGATTGATGTATAATTTATACAGTTATCAGTTATCTATTGATAATATTTTGATTTGTTCTACATTTAATCTATTAAAATAGAAGGTCGATTGATGATATAAAATAAAAATTATCTTAAATGATAATAAAAAATTATTATCTATAGCAATAAGTATTTAATTCATACAAAATGACTATAACTATGCTATACATTTGGTGAATGCAGATGCTCTGAATGTTGCATGAGGAGCTGCCTTTCTCCTTCAACCCATCCATCTCATTACAGAGCTGGACTCTGTACTTCATCAACTGTTGCAACTGAGTTGCCAATGCTTGTACTGTGCTCCAAAGCTCATAGACTTTATTGGATGCGGATCACCTACTAGATGCTACTGTACTAGATGTGGAGGATTGCGAATAATATTTGTTCGCAAATGAACCTAAACCAAAGATCCTTCCACGACGTTCCCTACTACGCACTACATGAAGATATGTTTGACTCTCATCAACATCTTCAGACTACTGAGATTGTCATTGAATAATTTCTTCCATGTTGTCCTATCATAAGGCAATGTTTACGTTAATAAGTGATAATTATTAATCATTAATATTAAAGCATAAATTTCATATACATTTAGTTCTCTACATTTAGTGTTGACGAAGGTCACACCATCATGCTTCTTAGTGTGAGTATGCAAAAAGAGCTGGCGGGGTGTAGGCTTCTTGCCCATAGACTTTTCCTGCATTAGAATAAAATGTTATAAGTGAACTATAATTTACAAAATTTTTGGCAAAATTTTCTCTATTTTTATGATATTTACTCCCTGTTGAACAAAGAAAGTAACTTAACAACACAATCATAGATGGCACTAGACATTTATAACATTATCATTCTCCATAATACACATATTTTCATTCCAAAATTCACACATCAAATTAAATTGAAATACATCAAAGTAAAAAAGTCAAAATATAAGTGTAAAGTGTATATACTTACAAGTCTCTATGCATGCTCGTGGTGGGTAATATATCCTCCAGTGTGTACGGGAAAACTCTCTCCTCCCAGACTTCCACTTCTGTTGGTAGAATTACGCTCTGAAATGGACTTTGCCTCAGGTGATGTCCAATACTGCTGCCAACGACTCCTCATTTCTTTAGAAATATAAGGAGGTTGTATATCAATCTTGTGTATCGCACCAAAAAAGTCTCTATAACGTGTACGAACTCGTCTCTCTCATACTTTATTAATAACTGCGTCAAATTTAAAATCCCAAAAAATTCTTTCTGAAAAAAAGAAGAAACATACGATAAGTACTTATAACCTACAATATTTATCTAATTAATGTATAAAAATTAATTATAAAAACAAAAATATATATTTTTTACCTCAAACTCCTGATAATAAAAATCCTTTATCGCTTAAGAGATATTCTTCCATATATAACCCTCAAGATCAATCTTCTCCTTGAACTTGGATGTCATGTTTCTTAGGCACGGTCCAGACATAATCAACCTACTATAAAAACAACTTTATATCATTTTTAAATTTAAACCTATAACTTAATTATAAACATATGGTGTTTCATATATTTTCACTTACAGATTGTTGACAATTGTGATGTAAATTCTTCCATCAACTCCTTCAGTTCTAGGCTGGAGGCTGCCTCCTTCATCCGCAATGCTTACCCCTGACATCTCTGTCAGTATAAAGGTGGTGGATGGTGTAAAGCTATTGGATGGTGTAGTAGCAGGTACGAAAGGTGATGCCTCATCTGCATGTGTAGTAACTGGAGGTATAACATCTGATTCGGTTGTAGCTATAGAATGTGATGCTTCACCTGTAAAGTAACTGACTCCAAATCATGGTCTGAACCTTGGTCGCATTATATCAATTTCAATTCAATATATAACAATATATTATTGATTCAATAATTGATTTATAATATTCTATTACAATCACAAATTAATCGCTATCAGCACTTAATTGTAAATTAAAATCATCATCATCATCGTTTTCTGAAGAATTAGAGTCAAACTCAAGCTCCTCTTCAGATCTCTCGCCTTCCTCATCCTCTCCAGATGAAATTTCAACATATTCATTATTGGTGTTATTAAAAGATTCATTCTCGCCATATGTAACAGATGCATTTATTTCATAAACATCTTCCTGAAATGCTTCACTTTCAAATCTTTATTCTCCATATGATTCAAAAACACGTCTAGGTTTAACTTTGCAAATGACTAACCAATCTGACTTATCTCATCGTAAGCTGGGAAAAGGGATATAATACACCTAATCACTTGCATCGCCAACATAAAAGGTTCAAATTGTCTAAATTTTCTTCGCTTGTCAATTTCAACTATATTGTATCGGCTATGTACTTTTTTACTAACATTAGGAGTTGGATCAAACTAGTCACACTTAAATATCACACTCCACTTTATTGGCAATATAGGGTACTCAATTTCAACTATCTCAATAATTTTACCATAGGAATCCATCAATTCTCCCTGTATGCAAACCTCACTATTTACTGTTGTCATGTTATGACCATGATATTCTATATGATATTTGTATCTATTAACGAAACACACTGGATACATTTTAATAGTTTGCAAAGGGCCTTTTGTAATATCACATTTGAATCTGTTCTCTACCCACACAAAAGAAATTATCATATTAAATAGTATAATGTCATTTGAACACTTTAATCTTATAATTTAATCGTTTCAATAATTGTAAGTGAAAACTTACATGTTTCTCGAACCATCGAGGAAAGTGTCTTACAACTTCTTTATTGATATCATCCTATGTTTTCTCAAGCAATACCTCGTGTAACCATTCCTTATCTAATCTAAAAATATTATTATGTATTTCAATTATGAATAACACTAAATTTCAAAACATAAATAATCAATTTCAAAATCAACTTCAACTTACTACACGAAAGGTTGAACCTCTTGACACTTCAATAAAATGTAACCATGGGTAGCCTCTATTTCTTCCTCTATTAACATTCTTCTTGTTGAACATCCATTTGTTCATTCAGGATATGTGAAAATGGATAAGTTACCATCAATATCACCTGTTCCTTCCTTATCATCATTACGAGGAACTTTTCTTTCTCTTGTGTGCATATGCAACTTAAACTAATGTGAAAAAAATGTACTTGCTTCCTCCACTAAATAAGCATTGCATATCGAACCTTCAACTCTAGCCTTATTTTTGATTTTTTTCAAGTGATGCAAATACCTAAATTAGCGAATAGGGTTATTATGATTCTATTATTAAAATATGTTATTACTTCAATTTAAATATTTACTATAATTACCTCTCAAACAGATATATCCATCAATATTGAACTGGACCAGCAAGTTTAGCCTAATGTTCTTAATGCATAGATAGATGCTCCATATAGTCAAAGAAGCTTGGAGGGAAAATCCCTTCTAATTTGCACAAAATTACTGGAATTTCCTTTTCTAGTTTTTACATTTTAGTCAACTTATGTTAAGCTTTTGAAAAACAAACTTAATTCTATTATAACTTCCCAAACCTTATCGGGTCGTAACTCCTAAAATGCAATTGGAATTAGCCTTTGCATAAATACATAACAATATCATGACTTTTCATCTAAATAACTTGTACTTACTCATGTCTACACAACTTGCCAAGTTTGAAACATAGTTATCGGGAAACTTTAGACTTTTCAACCATTCACAAAATATTTTCTTTTGTTTTTTATCCAAAGTGTAACATGCTTTTGGATATTTGATGGTATAAAGATCTTTATTTAACTCATTCCTTTTATAAAAAAAGTTTCAAATCAGCTCATGATTTTGCATTGTCTTTTATCCTCCCTTCAATGTTCATTATAATATTGAAAAAATTGTCAGAAATATTTTTTTTCAATATGTATCACATCTAAATTATGACGTATCAAATTAGTTTTCCAATATAGAAAATCTCAAAAGATGCTTCGTTTTCTCCAACCAAAGTTTTCACTAATGCTTGTATTAACTTCATCAGCTTCAAGTTCTGTAACTTTCAATAACCCTAATTTATTAATCTCCTACAATATCTCTTCACCAGCTTTGTGAGGGAAGGAGGTGTTTGTACTATACTATTCTTAATGAACTTTTATTTATTGCATCTAAACGGATGATCTAGAGGAAATTTCCTGTGGTTGTCTAACCAATATATTTTGCCCCCGTTTGGAAGATAAAACGTATCAGAATCATTGCCATAATAAGGATAAGCTAATTTTCCTATTGTGCTCCAACTAGACAATATAACAAATGTCGAAAAATCACTACTAATCCACATCAAAGCTGCTCTCAACATAAAATTTTGTTTAAGAGACAAATCATATGTCTCTTCACCATATTCCCAAAGATGCTGCAATTCAGATACCAATGGTTGTATGAAAACATTACTTTTATGTTTTAGATTTGTAGACCTTGTCACAATCACTATCAAGAACATATATGCCTCATTCATACACATCCATTGAGGCAAATTATAAGGAGTAATTATGATTGGCTATGATGAATACTATTGGCCGAATTGACCAAAAGGTTGGAATTCATCTGTCGATAATCCTAACCTAACATTTTGACTTTCAGCTGCAAACTCATAATAGGTGTTATTGAAATGTTTCCATGTCAGTGCATCCGATGGATGACTCATTATTCCATCTTCTTGTTCGTGTTCATTACGCCATCTCATGTGAGATGCAGTAACATCAAAAGCATATAGTCTTTGAAGTCTCGGAGTTAGTGGGAAATAATAGATCCACTTTTAGGGTACTAATTTCTATTTCATATAACGCTTTCTAAGCTTGAGCCTAGATTGACCATAAAATTTGCACTCTTGTAATTCCACATCATCTCCCCAATACAACAGACATCCCAATTTGCAACAATCAATTTTTTCAACAGGAAAACCAAGACCCCTAATAAGTGTCTTCATATTTTAAAAACTATCAACCATTTTATGATCAGGAGGTAATGATTCATTATGCCATGTAAGAATTTAATCAAAACTATGATCAGAAATATGTCCTTCAAACTTTATGTTCAATATTCAAGAAATTGAAGATAATTAAGTCATTGTCTCATAATTTGGCAATAATTCTTAGTCAGCTGGGTGCAGTAAGTCAAAAAATTGTTTTGCATGTGGGTTTGGTTCTTCTTCAAGATTTTCTATATTTTCCTAAAAGGTATAATTGGCTACATCATAAACCATTTGCATGTAAAGATTTTTAGTTGCACCCACATTATTTGTTCTAAATCGAATCCCCTCTTCAAACTCATCCACATTTACTGACGAGTTTACTTCATTACCCCTTGAGGTCCTACAAATCAATGGGTCCCCATGCCTTCCACTCAAAATAATTTGGAACAAACTCTTTTCTCAGTAAATGGCCATTCACTTCATCAATAAGAAGGAAACGAATATGTTTTCACTTTTTAAATAAACATCTGAACTTTGGGCCATCCGTATATGCAGGTTTAGAACATGTATAATGAATAAAAGCTTCAACTCCCTCAACAATCTCAGGATTAATGAAACCATCAGGTGTTAATTGTCTATACATCCAAGATCTATCAACATCATTCATTTCTGCAAAACTGTTAATTTAAAAAAGTGATTTCATAGTTAATATCCTCCATGTCCCTTAAGTTTATAGAACATTTAACCTTTACTTTACACAACATCTCCTAAGTATTAATCAATTGAATTAATCACCTATAATTGATTTTAATACTATGGTATGTGGCATTGTTTACACCTGTGAATTAAGAAAGTAAGTTCTTGCTGTGACTCCTAGGCTTGTGGAATTTTTCACTGATAAGCCTCATGGGAGCTGCATCACAGGTTTCCAGCCTATATACCATCCTAGGGGTTTATTATGCCTCAAATCATCTATAAGATCTCAAACTCATTCCACATACAGTAAATACTTATGTAATCATACATCTACTCATCAATGATTCAAACAAAACCCAAACATAAATACTTAGACTATTAAAGAACATAAAAACTCATCAATGATTATAAGAATATTCTAAACAATAACACAAAATCAAGACCTCCTTTGCATTCATAAAAAATCCAAATGCATCAGAATCGTATTATTAAAGCAACACATATGGTAGACATTAGTTGGACGACTTACTTGGATGATGGACAACTACAGACTACAAAGAAGAAGGACTCTTCAACACAAAATGAGGCCTGCGACAAAGAATATTTCTTATTTAATATAATTCACTTATTCAATAGTTTTGTTATATTTTTAATATATTAAAGCAGGCAAATCAGAAAATAAGGCAATTAAGTACAAAGAAATAAATACTACCTTTACTTTAATATATTGATACCACAATTGAGTATAAAGAATACCATCATAACTTATAAAGAATAATATGACTCTATAGAAATTATACTACAAATCTATATAAGAAATATCATCATAATATATAAATGAGTACTATCTTTATTTTAATTTTTCATTACACTATACGAATAAGTATCGACTTTAATTTAATATGTTTATACCATAATTAAGTATAAATAGTATTAGCATAATATTTAGATAATACCATGACCACACAATTAGGTGTAAGATATGGTGGTATTTTGGAAGTCTTCTTATTATTAAGATAATAAGAAACTTGCCCCTCTAATTGGTCTAGATGATTTGCAATGATATCAAAGCAGTTTTTAGTTTCCTTAATATCACATTGATTTTAATTTGTACCTTGATCTTGTCTTATATAACTTTGATTAGTTTTTGGTGTGTAGGAGCATCTGTAGTCTCAATTAGTTATCATATACTCCAAGTTAACATATATTCATCATTGACTTTTCTCACCATGTCCACTTTTATAATGCTTTCACCATAATATGCTTTAGATATAATAGATCACAAGGTATAACCATGTCATTCTTTTTAAATCTCCTTATAATGGAATATGTGATGACATAGTGCAAGTAACGAACAACAACATATATGATTTCCCTATTTATGGATCCAGTAGGAGAATAGATGGATTTATCCTACAATATATTCCTATTATATTTTAGTATTTACCTTAGGGAGATCATTTGATCATAGTTTATCCTTAGATGGAACAACTTTGGTTTGGTATAAGGATCAAAACCCATACTTCACTAAAAACTCATAGACATGTTCTAGTTTTTGTTTCATGGCAAAAAGCTAGCGGCACCTTTATCATTCAAGCCTAAATTTTTATGGACTTAATTAATAAAACTTCCAAAGCTATTTTATTATAGCATAATTCTTCCATTCTAATACTTGACCATCATAATGAAATAGCACGTATTTTAAGGAAAAATAGGTGGGGAACATTTAAAGGAAAAACATTGAACATTTAATAGAAAATGGTGGGTATGTGAAAATACATGGGATAAAAAAGCTAGAACATAAGAGATCACTAATATTAAGCACTAAGAGGGGCAAAGGTGGGTGAATTTCTATCACACTAAAGAGAAAAGAAAATTCATTAAATATTTTGTATAAAAATATATGGAAAACGATAACTCATCAAAATACCATAGATGTATAAAAACATGTATCACCTTTACTTTAACATGTAAAAACCACAATTAAGTACAAACAATACCATGACTTCATCAAAACAAAAAAAAACCCTTAATAGTTGTTTTTAAGTAATACAAAATAATAGTTATTATCCCAACTTTTTAAGTAATATTTAAAGTTGTCAATTATTTTAACTATGAATTAACTTCCTTGACAGTTGTTTAACCAAGTCTCACCAATATCCCTAAGAGTCATTTCTCATTTTTAAAAAAACAAGATACGATATCCCTAAGAGACATTTCATCGAACAATTCATAGGTAATCCAAATTCATCTCTACCTAACAACCACTACAAGAGTGAAGACATTTAGTGACAATTTTTGTATGACTCACTATTGTTTCGTCACAAATACAAGGTTCACGACAATTGATTGACACTATTGCTTTGATTAACTGTAATAATTTATTTTGTTGTAACTAATAAATAATAATTGTGACAATTTAGTATCTTTCACAATTAAGTTGTTAATATATTAATAGTCAAATTTTCTTTTAACACTAAGTTTTGTCATTAAAATCCTATGCAATTTGGCACCAACATAATTATGGCGAGAATAAATTGTAATTGTGACATAAGATATGTTAGTAACTAATATTTTGTATTTGTTGTGACAAATATTAGTTTGCTCATTAATTTTTTTTCTTTTTGTTACAAAATGGTTAATCATCACACAATATTTTACTTATTGTAACAAATTATTTTGTCAATAAATATTCAATTAATTAGTGTCTACTTCATATTGTCACAATAACTGAACTATAACTATGGTCACAAC
>JAOQML010000196.1:13940640-13951785 GCA_027568935.1 Erythroxylum urbanii | reverse complement strand
TTTAGGAGTGAATTATGATAGTTTAGTTGGATTTGAATTAATGAAAATGGTGTGTGTGAGTGCTGCCAATGTTGAGGCTTAATGGAGAAAGATGGGTTGTAGATGAATTATGGTAAAATTTGAAGTGAATTGTGTGCTAAATGTGTGTTAAATGGTATAGGATTGGTATGGAAGAAGATGGATGAGAGTTTAGAACCAAAATCTGGAAAATTGTGTGTTTGTGTCATTTCAGTGTTTTTGTCATAACTCTCTACGTGGATGTGCAAATGATCTGATCTTTGGCTTAAAAGAAACTAGAAGTGTGTAGCTACATTTCATATGAAGAAAGTGAAGTCTAGTTCTGTCCTTAAGAGTGCTTAATTTGAACTTGAAAGTAAACATTGGTTTAGGCATGAACAGTATTTAGTAATGACCTGAAGTTGCATTTTGTGAGCATGACCTACGGGCGTCCCGGTGCGTACCCTAGGGTAATGGGGTGTTACAATATTTCTTCAGAAATATAAGGCGGTTGTACACCTACTCTGTGTATTGTAGCAATGAAGTCACAATAATGTGTACGTGCTCGTCTTTCCCATACTCTATAGATGATCGCGTCGAATTGAGAATCCCAAAAAAATTATTTCTAAAAAAAAAGAAAAAATATTCAATTAATACTTATGATATAATGATATTATTTATCTAATAAATGTAGAAAATTGTTAATTAAAAAATAATAATTTTTGTCGTACCTCAAACTCGTGATAGTAAAATTCCCTTGTCGCTTGAGAGATATTCTTCCAGATAAAGCCCTCAATATCAATCTTCTCCTTGAATTTTGATGTCATGTTTTTTGAACATGGTCCAGATAGAATGAACCTAATATAAGATTGAAAATTTTTATACTGTTATGAATATTGGAACTTATAACTTAATTATAAACATATAGTGTTCAATGTATTTTCACTTACATATTATTGACAATTGTAATGTAAGTTCTTCCATCAGGTCCCTCTGCTCCAGGCCGGTGGCCGCTTCCTTCATCATCATTGTTTACCTTTGATACCTCTGTCAGTATAGGGGTAGTAAATGATGTAGCAGTTGTGGATGGTAGAACATCTATAAAAGGTACCTCATCTGCAAGTGTAGTAGCTGGAGGAGGAGGAGGAGATTTAGTTCCAACTGATATAACATAAGATGCTTCACCTATACAGATTTAGTTCCACCTGCTATGCCATGAGATGCTTCACCTATACAGTAAGTACCTTCGAATCATGGTCTGAATCTTGGTCACGAAATATCATGTCTTCTCTTTGGTGCCATATTTCAACCTGAAATTAATATTTGATTGAATTTTCTTAAAATATTACAATTTGCATGAAAAATATGTTATACAATATATTGAAAAGAAAATAATTGGTTACTTGAATAAAATATTCAATTACAAACAAAAATTAATCGATATCATCACTTAATTGTAAATCAAAATCATCTTTTTTTCTGAATAATTTGAATCAAATTCAAGCTCTTCTTCAGATCTCTGGCCCTGCTCATCCTCTCCAGATAAAATTTCAACATATGCATTATATGGATCGTTCAAAGGTTCATTATCCTTATATAGGACAGAAGAATTTATTTCATAAATATCTTCTTGAAACGCTTCACTTTCAATTCTCTGTTCTCCTTTTCCATGTGATTCAAAAATACCTCAAGGTTTAACTTTTCAAACAACCAACTAATCTGACTTATCTTGTCGTAAGCTAGGAAAAGGGATATAATACGCCTGGATCGCTTGCATTGCCAACACGAAAGGTTCAAATTGTCGAAATCTTCTTCGCTTGTTAATTTCAACTAGATTGTATCGGCTATGCACTTTTGTACCAACATTTGGAGTTGGATCAAATCACTCAAACTTAAATATCACACTTTGCTTTATTGGCAATGCAGGGTACTTAATTTCAAGTGTCCCAATAATTTTGCCATAGTAATCTATCAATTCTCCTTATATGCAAACTCCACTATTTATTGTTGCCATGCTATGACCATGATATTCTGTATGATATTTGTATCCATTAACAAAATACATCAGATATGATTTAATTGCTCGCAAAAGTCCCTTCGCAAGATCACATATGAACTTGTTCTCAATTGGATTTTCTAAGGCCTACAGAAAAGAAAATACGAAATTAAAACTACAATTTTCTAGTTTGAACAGTTAAATCTCATAATTCAATCATTTTAAAATATGTAAGGGAAAACTTACATACTGCTCGAATCATCGGGGAAAGTGTCTTTTAACTTCTTTATTGATCTCATCCTGTGTTTTGTTGGGCATGAGCTTGCGTAACAACTCCTCATATAATCTAAAAACATTATTATGCATATTTAGTTATGAATAACACTAAAATTCAAATGACAAATAATCTATTTCAACTTACTGCACGAAAGGTTGAACCTCTTGACAGTTTAATAAAATATAAACATGGGTTGCCTCAATTTCTTCCTCTGCTAACATTCTTCTCGTTGAACGTCCATATGTTTGTCCAGGATATGTGAAAATGGATATATTATCATCAGCATCAGTAGTTCCTCCCCCATCGTCATTACGAGGAACTTTTCTTTCTTTTGTATGAACATGTGACTTAAAGTAATGTGAACAAAATATATTAGCTTCCTCCACTAAATAAGGATTACATATCGAACCTTCAACTCTAGCCTTATTTTTCACATTTTTTTTCAAGTAATGCAAATACCTATATGACCGAATAGGATTATACAATTTTAGTTATGAAAACATGATATCACATCAATTACAAATATGAACTTGTTAAATTACGTACCCCTCAAATGGATACATCCAACGATATTAAACTGGATCGGCTAGTTTAGCCTTGTGTGCTAAATGAACAAGTAGATGCTCTATACAGTCAAAGAAGTTTAGAGGAAAAATCCCTTCTAACTTGCACAAAATTATTGGAATTTCCTTTTCTAGGTTTTCCATTTCAGCCAACTTAATTTCAGATGATATTAAGCTTTTGAAAAACAAACTTAATTATGTTATTACTTCCCAAACCTTATTCGGTAGCAAATCCCAAAATGTAATTGGAATTAGCCTTTGCATAAACACATAAAAATCATGACTTTTCATCCCAAATAATTTATTCTTCCTCATGTCCACACACCTTGCCAAGTTTGAGACATAACCATCGGGAAACTTTAGACTTTTCAACCATTCACACAATATTTCCTTTTGCTTTTTATCTAAAGTGTAACATGCTTTCGGATATTTACCAATGCGAAGATCTTTATGTAACTCATTCCTTTTACAAAAATGTTTCAAATCAGCTCGTGATTTTGCATTGTCTTTTGTCTTCCCTTCAATATTCATAATGATATTGAACAAATTGCCAAAAATATTTTTTTTCAATATGCATCACACCTAGATTATGACGTATCAAATTAGTTTTCCAATATGACAAATTCCAAAAGATGCTTCGTTTTCTCCAGCCAAAGTTTCTGCTAATGCTTGTATTAATTTCATCAGCTTTAAATTCTGTAACTTTCAGCAAGCCTAATTCCTCAATCTCCTTCAATATCTCTTTACCAGCTTTCTGAGGGGAAGAAGGTTATTTAACCATCCTATTCTTAGTGAACTTTTGCTTATTGCGCCTAAATGGACGATCTGAAGGAAAAAATTTTCTGTGGTTTTCAAACCAAAATTTTTTGCCCCCGTTTGGAAGATAAAACGCATCTGAATCATTACCACAATAAGGACAAGCCAAATTTCCTGCTGTGCTCCATCCAGACAACATGGCATATATTGGAAAATCACTAATTTTCCACATCAAAGCTGCTCTCAACACAAAATTTTGTTTGATACACACACCATATGTCTCAACACCTTATTCCCAAAGATGCTGCAATTCAAATATCAATTGTTGTAAGAATACATCAATTTGATGCTTCGAATTTGTAGGCCCTAACACAATCATTATCAAGAACATATATGCCTCTTTCATACACATCCATAGAGGCAAATTATAAGGAGTAATTATGTCTGGCTATGATGAATATTGCTGGCCGGATTAACCAAAAGGTTGGAATCCATCCGTCGACAATCCCAACCTAACATTTCAACTTTTAGCTGCAAACTCATAATGGGTGTCACTGAAATGTTTCCATGCCAATACATCTGATGGATGACTCATTATTCCATCTTCTTGTTGGTGTTCATTATGCCATCTTATGTGAGAGATAGTAACATCAGAAGCATAAAGTCTTTAAAGTCTCGGAGTTAGTGGGAAATAATACATAAGCTTCCACGGTACTATCCTTTCATAGAACACTTTCTAGGCTTGAACCTAGATCGTCCTTAAAATTTGCACTCTTGTAATTCCACATCATCAACCCAATACAACATACATCCTAATTTGTAACAATCAATCTTTTCAACAGGCAAACCAAAACCCCTAATAAGTTTCTTGATATTGTAAAAACTATCAACCATGGTGTGATCAGGGGGCAATGATTCATTATACCATCCAAGAATTTTATCAAAACTACGATCAGAAATATACCTTTCAGACTTTATGCTCAAGATACGAGCAATTGATGATAATTGAGTCATTGTCTCACAATTTGGCCATAGTTCTTGGTCAGCTGAGTGTAGTAAGTCAAAAAATTGTTTGGATTATGGGTTGGGTTGTTCTTCAAGATTTTCTATATTTTCCTGAAAGGTATAACTGGCTGCATCATAAACCATTTACATGTAAGGATTTTCATTGCATCCACATTATTTGTTCTAAATCCAATCCCCCCTTTAAACTCATTTAAGCTCACTAACGATTGGCCCTTGAGGTGCTACTAATCTACGGTTCCCCATGTCGTGTCCACTCAAAATAATTTGGGACAAACCCTCTTCTCAACAAATGTCCATTCACTTCATCAATAGGAAGGAAACGAATGTGTTTGCATTTTTTACATAGACATATGATCTTTGGCCCATCTATATATGTAGGTTGGGAATATGCATAATGAATAAAAGCTTCAACTCCCTCAACAAACTCAAGATTAATGAAACCATAACGTGATAATCATCTATACATCCAAGATCTATTAACATGACTCATTTCTGCAAAACTGTTTATTTAAAATAGTGATTCCATAGTTAGTATCCTTCATGTTCTCCAAAATTTACAGAATATCTAAACTTTACACAAATTTTCCTAAGTATTAACCAATTGAATTAATCACCTATATTTGATTTCAAAACTATAGTACGTGGCATTGTTTACACCTGTGAATCAAGAAAACAAATTCTCACTATGACTCCTAGGCTCGTGGAATTTTTCACCAATAAGTCTCACAGGAGCTGCATCACGGGTTTCCAGCCTATATATTGTCCTAGGGGTGTATTATAGAAAGCAATTGTCTTGTCTATAAAACATTTTTATTCCTTATGTTAGTAAGTTTGCATTAATCAATCAAAGTTGATTAATGCAAACTGATCAAACTATAACATCTCAAACTAATCCGACATATAATAAATATAGACTATTAAAGAAAAACATAAAAATTCATCAATGATTAGAAGAATATTCTAAACAATAACACAAAATAAAGACCTCCTTTGCATTCACACAAAATCCAAAGGTATCATAATCATATTATTAAAGAAATACATATGGTAAATATTAGTTGGACAACTAACCTAGATGGATGGATAACTTCAGACTACAACGAAGAAAGATGAGCGACACTCTTTAACACAATATAGGGCCTGCGAAAAAAATATCAAATTAATAAATTGAATAATATTAATGGTTATTTGCCCTAATTTGATTGTTTGGAGTAATCAAGTTGCTTATGATATCTAACAGATTTTCATTTGAAATATAATCCATGCTTGAATGGTCATAATGATTGAGAAAAAACTTCAAAATTTTCAAAACTTGTTGGTTATATATATATATATATGTTGTAGGTTAAAAAAAGTTAATTGTTTGCCTTGTTGACTTGTTCTAGACCTCATTTCGTGTCATAATTATTATAAGGAGTCAATAAAAGTTCCTTACTTATATATGAATTGAGTTTATATTACTCCTCGCTAAAAAAGCCAAAAAATGAATGCCTAAGACATGTTCATGAAATTGTTTCAAAAAGATAAGTGAATCTTTCATTTATTCCTTTGCCTAATTTTGGTTGTACTTAGGTTTGCGAGTTTCCAGCAATTATCTTTACTGTATCAACTATAAAATGAAGTAGTAATTGATTATTTCATTAACATTCTCATAATTCAAACTTACTTTTCTATCTCTTCGGCTTTTTTGTAAAGTGATTCAACTTGCATCTTTTTTGATACATTATCCTTAATCATCAAATAAGGCTAAATCATCAAATAGGCTCATCCATTAACTCAGTCTCTAATACAAATCAACTTCATCTTCACACATTAACAAAATTTTCAAACAAGAGGCATTTTATCAAACACCTAATATGCATCAACAAATCATCCCAACTTCACAAGCAAATTTAAAAACTGAACCTTCTAACACTAACACAAGCATCTTAAATGTTCTTATCCATTCACAAAATACTCAAACATACAAAACAAATTACTCAAACATACTAAAAAAAACAAGAGGCGTTTCATCAAACACCTAATATGCATCAACAAATCATACCAACTTCACAAGCAAATTTAAAAACTGAACCTTCTAACACTAACACAAGCATCTTAAATGTTCTTATCCATTCACAAATACTTAAACATACAAAACAAAATATTCAAACATACTAAAAAAAACTCAAATCCGCAAATGGTGAAATATTATACCTTGATGAGTTCGCAAATGGTGGGAGAAGACGACGAGCTTCCGACACACCACCAACCAGCTTCTGACGAGCTTCCAACGCACCACATTGCAGAAGAATGCACTAGAGAAGAAATCAGAAAATGGAGGAGAAGAGAAAGATGACGAACTAGAGATGCTGTCGTCTGTTATAACGAGACCAAAACGATTAAGTTAATGACATTCACCTGCGATCAGGCAATGACGTATTGGTTTGGAAATTTACCGATGGATTTTTCCGTTGCTAACACTCCGTCGAAAAAGTCAAAACTTACACTTTCTGCCTCAAATTCCCGCCTTAATTACCGACGGTAATATTCCATCGGTAAAGACAGACGTTGATGTTAATTTCGTACAATTTTAATGACGGATAACTTATACCGTTAGTAAAATCCAACGCTAGGTTATTGCGGGAAGCTTCCCACCAAATTTACCAACAAAAATCACTTTTTTGTCGTTATATTTCGTCGAAAATTTTGCCGGGATATTTACCCTCCACTTTTACAGACGAAAATTTTATTCGTCACAAAATGAAAATTTTTACGACAGTCTTACTAACGAAAATTGGTTTTTCGTCACTACTTAGCAACGGTTAGATTTTCGTCGGTAAAGTTCTGTCGCTAATTAATATTTTTCTTGTAGTGTTAAATTATCACTCAGAACTTAGAAGACATAACCATGAAATCTTTTTACCACCAATTTTTGAGTTGAAATATCTTAGATTCATATGTTAGTTAAAATAAAAAAATTAGCGTAAAAGAAATACACTCAAATACTTCAAAGGTATTTATAAATATAACAAGTTAAAGTTGTATAGTTAATAAAGAAAGCTATTTAGCTTCAAAGATTAAAAGTTAACGCTAACTTTCTCGATAATATAACTAATAAAGGAAGCTATTTATTAGTTAATGTTAACTTTGCTTCTTCGACAACCAAGGATTTACTACCCTTCTAAATAAAAAATGTTGAAAAATGCTACTCAAATGCATTAAAGGTGGGCTTTAGTGAGGGTGGGCCCTGGGCAGGTGCCCTGCCTATCCCTACCTAGGGCCGGCATTGGATGCAAGGAAAGAGCCAAGGAAAGGAAGAAGATTATGGAGAAAACGAGAAATGAGACGGTAAGAGTAAAGAGTAAAGTGAGGGTAAAATCGACATTAAACTAAAACCTATCAGCTGATTACCCTAGAACACTTTTATGGAGGAGCTTATAAAAGTTAACTGGTTGGGTTGAATCAACTAACTCAACTAACTCTTTACCCAACAAGTTTTATAACTTTTTTATAAGGTCAACAAGTTGAAATGAGTCAATCAGCTAAAAAAAAGCTTATCAGTTGTTTACCCAACAAGCCCCTAATCTAACTTACTGCAGAATTTGCCTTTTCTCTAGTAACTTATAACTAGATTTCTTATTTAGTTAATACTAGTTCTATAACCTCATGTTTTTACCTTATCTTTCTATCCCTATGATCATGACGCACCTATGGCCCATACCATGACACCTACATCCACTTTCTCTGAATCTATTCTCACTATCACGCCATATTACTTCACTATTCCACTATTTTTGAGACCCCACATAGCCTTCTCCTTACTTCTTATGAGTACCAATTAATTTATGACACGTTGAAGGAGGGAATATCAAACTCAATCAAAGTCCTTTTTCCTCACTCGTTTTATTAGTTCGTAAGAAGGATGTAAGCTGGTGTTTTTGTATGGATTTTAGAGCTCTTAATGCACTCATTGTTCCAAATTAGTTTCATATTCTCATAGTCGATGAAATGTTAGACAAAGCTTTTAGGGCTACAATGTTTGTGAAGATTGATATACAGCCATCCTCCCTTAATTAATGACTCAATAACCATATGGTATATTACTTGTCCATCTACCATCCCCCTTAATTAATGACTCAATAAATTAGTTAAATATCTTGGCCTTTATCCATCTACCAATTGGAAGTGGTCAAAGCAAAATCATCTATAGAATAAATATGAGGCTTTTTGGTTTTTAAGCTGATGGAATAAATAAAGGACCTTTGGGTTCTGAAATGTAGAGTAATTTTAAATTATATTTCCTAAATTAAAGGCCTTGTATTTTTTTTCTTTTCATAGCCTATAAATAGGGCATGTTTCTTTACAGTCTATATATGAAAAGTTATTGAGTTGTCAGTTTTTCTTTAGAATAAGAATAAAGGGAAAATAAGGGCTTTGTTTGAAAACTTAGTCACCTATACTGTGGTATCAGAGCTAGGTTGTCCCACCCCCTTTCAATTTTTTTCTTCTAAAAAATGGCCAATACACTATTCCACCAGTAAATGCCGAAGTTATCAAAAGATAACAATGAGAGTTGGTCGATCCAAATAAAAGCTCTGTTTGGGTCTCAAGATTTATAGGAGCTTGTTACAGATGGGCATACAGAACCCACTCTAGAAGAAGAAGTTGCATGCATTGTTGATGAGAAGAAAACTATTAAGGAGTAGAGAAAGAAAGATAAAAAAGCTTTGTTCTTACTTTATCAAGGGTTGGACGAGTCGACCTTCGAAAAGGTTGCCGAAGCATCAAACAGAAATCAAGTATGGGAGATCCTTATTACCATCTTCCAAGGAGTCGATCGGGTGAAACATATTTGCCTCCAAAATTTACAAGGCAAGTTTAAGGCCCTTTATATGAAAGAAGGCGTAGTGGTGTCTGATTATTTCTCACAGCTACTAGTGATAATGAATGGATTAAAGAGAAACGGTGAGAAGATTGATGACATTCGTGTTATTGAAAAGGTACTTCTATCACTCTCACCTAAATTCAAGCATGTGGTTGTTGCCATCGAAGAGTCTAAAGACTTGGAGACCCTGACGATTAAGGAATTGATGGGTTCTCTTCAAGTACATAAGCAACGAATGTAGAAGAATGCTAGCTCTACTATTGTGGAACAAATGTTGGGGTCAAAACTGACTCTAAATAATCAATGCAACCTTGGATGTAGAAGAGGTAGGGAACGAAGGACACACCAACAAAATTGGGAAAGTCAAGGGGAGCATCAAAGTGCTAGAGGAAGAGGACGAGGACGAGGACGAGGAAAATCCGCACCTGGAAGAGGAAACAACAAAAACATTCAGTGTTATAACTACGGAAAGTTTGGGCACTTTGCCTTGGATTGTTGGTACAGAGTTGTCGAACAAGCCAATATTGCAGAAACAACAAATGATGATGGTAACGATACTAGCCTTCTTCTTACTCATGATGAATCAGGAGAAAAGCATGAAGCTTGGTATTTTGACTCGGGTACGAGCAATCAAATGTGTGGGAAGAAAGATTTGTTCATAAAACTCACAAAAGGAGTGCATGGAAATATGAGTTTGGGAGATTTTTCTAAACTCCCTGTTGAAGGCAAAGGGAAGATCAAGATCTATCAGAAGGATGGTAAGAAAGAATATATCTCTGATGTTTATTATATTCCTAACATGAAAAGTAACATCATTAGCATTGGGCAACTGCTTGAAAAAGGATACATAATACATATGGAGGGAAACTCTCTTACTTTGAGAGATGCTTGTAGAAGGCTTGTGGCTCATGTTCAAGTGACCAATAATCACATGGTCCCCCTGCACCTTAACACGCAGATTGAGAAGTGCCTTGAAGGATTCGTGAAAAATGATACTTGGAAGTGGCATTTTCATTATGGTCATCTACATTTCAGTGGGTTAAAGCTACTATCTACAGCTCACATGGTAAATGGTTTACTAATGATCAAGCCACCAAGCCACATTTGTGAAGGATGCATACTTGGAAAACAATCACGACTTCCTTTTCCTAGTGGCAAATCTTGGAGAGCAAAGGCATTATTGCAACTTATTCACATAGACATTTGTGGTCCATTAGAGCCCATTTCACTTGGAGGTAGTAGATATATGATTACTTTCATCGATGATTTCAGTAGAAAGATATGGGTTTACTTTCTTAAAGAAAAATCTACTGCTTTAACTACATTCAAGAACTTTAAAGCTTTTGTCGAAATGGAGAGTGGCCATAAGATTGTAACTCTCCGATCTGACCGAGGTGGTGAATACACCTCAAATGCATTTCAAGAGTATTGTAGGGAATAAGGAATCAGGCATCAACTCACGACTGCTTTTACACCACAACAAAACAGAATTGTGGAAAGAAAGAATCACACTATTTTGAATATGACAAGAACCATGTTGAAGGAGAAAGGACTACCAAAGCAGTTTTGGGTAGCAGCTATAGCATGTTGTAACATCCCCTCACCAATTGCTAGTGAACAGTGACATATGCATGCATTCATACATGCACATGCATAGTAGATA
>JAOQML010000196.1:13909913-13933751 GCA_027568935.1 Erythroxylum urbanii | reverse complement strand
TATATAAATAAATTAAATATTATTAACATTATAATTTGACATAAATTTTAAACTCAATTCAATTAATTAAATATTTAGGAATTATTACTTGAGCAAGCAAGTAAAACAACTTCAGTAAGCTCCACTTTATCGAGAATAGTTTATACGCTAATCCACATATAAAAGCCTAAACTCCAAAAATTTTTGAAATAACGAACCTAACATCTTTTTGATTTCAGATCAAATCGAAGTAGCTGGAATTGCTAATCATAGTATAATCTTTAGTTAAAATCATATGAGGCCTAAACCTCTGAACCAAGTCCTAGATAGATTTTAGAAGCCAGCAATCAAGCCCATTAATTCTTAAACCTTACATTAATAGTATAAAACCACCTCCACCACTCACCTTTGCTTCATTAATAGATTACTACCGGTTAGCCTCAATATCCTTTTTCTCTGGATTCAATCATCAGATTACTTAACCCATCAAGCTCTATGAGTAATAACATCTTAAATGTTTTTGTTTTTTATTTTTCTTAGTCATTTCAACTTATTACTCGTAGCCTATTCTCTGCTTCTGCCTTTCACATACGACATGTTTGACAAAATGCTTCAAAGAACTAGGTTGTGAATTATTATTTTCATTCTTTGGAAGATTTTTTATCTCAAATTCGTTTAAATTATCATATAGTTGTACTATGACTCCAATTTTATGTGTTTCTCTTTTCTCCTCAAACAGAGCTTTCTCTCTCTCTCAAATCCACTATCTTCTCCTTCCAAAATTTGAATCTAAATTTCCAATCTTTTCTTTCCATAGAAGTCCAAATCAGATCGTTGAAGACCCCCAAGTCTTCTTTGAAATATTTTGCTCTTGGGAAACTCTGTGAATCAATGAAAAAGATTAGAGTCGTTATAAGGATACGCCCTTTTCTGTCTAAGAAATCTCTGCAAATGATGGCTGCCCCATCTCGTGTGTTTTTTTTCTTGAAAGAGAATGTGAGTCCAGAGATGAAGTTACCATTCTTCTTAAAGACCCTGACACCAAGTTAGCCCTTTTCTTTCAGTTCCAATCTCGATCATTTTTCTTGTCGTTGGTCATCTTCCCCTTGATCATGGTTTCTTGTTGTTTGTTTAACCAAAATGAGTGTTATCAGTTGGACTCGTTCTTCTGACAAGACACCAACAACATTAATCTGATTTTTCAAATGGAAGTTGGCTCTTTATTTTTAGGATATTTCGAGGTTGGAACACTATGGTGTTTGCTTATGGTGCAACTGGAAGTGGAAAGACATATACCATTCAAGTATAGGACCAATTTTCACAATAGTATCTCATAGTAAGTTGTGGATTGATTATTTTGAGTGGACTGTTGAGAAATCTAAGGAGAACAAACAAAAATTTTCAAGTGGCTTTCAGGCAAATTCAAGCTTCTCACCTTAAACCATTCTATCTTTTCTACAAAATTTTGCTTTTTGCTTCTTATAATGTTAATGTTTTCGAAATATGAACTGGGATGATTTCTGTTTTTTAGAACACGAACTCATTAATCAATGTCGTATAATTAATTACCTCGTCCTTCCACTCCATCAACAGAAGGGGAATAAAAGTTAACAACTACACTTGGTTTCTTTATTGTATTGGAGAATTGGAGTGTTTTTCTATATGTCTAAAATGAAGACGAATAAGAAGGATGGGGCAGTAGTATTAAATAAAATGAAACAGAAAAAAGGAGTTGATATTTGGAAGAAGAGGAAACGTGAACAGTCACTTATTCAAGAAACTCGTTATACGTGATGTCAATAAATTGGTTACTCTTCATGGGTCCAGTTCTCCTCTATGCGTGGTGTCAATAAATTGCTTACTCTTTTGCCTTAATTAAAGATTCATTAAGTGTCATAACATCAAATAACCCAACTACTCATGTAACTTTAGTACATTTCTTATCATTATCATTATATTATTATAAAATGTTAGTACTAAATTTATAGCTTAATATTTTATAAACTAATTAACTAATTTTATTTTTATTTATTTTGTAGGAAACAAACAGTGAACTTCATCCTAAAGAATAGCCAGGAAATTTTACCTTAGAGAGTTTTAGCTTAAATTAGTACGTAGTAGTTTGAGATAATTGTAATAAATAATTTTCTTGGACATTAAAATTTTCAATTTTATATATTGGAAATTAGAATTTTGTACATTTTGGTGATTTTTATATTTTTATATATACTAATAATTTTTATTTGCTTGTCTGATAATATCTTGGCACTAAAAATCCGTAGCATTTGTGACAGCTTCCATTTTATGACCACCAATGCAAAAATTTTTATCGATTAAGTAACTAAATTGTTAAATTTAATAATATTATTTGTGACAAAAAAGAACACATTAGTGATAAATTAATTGTAAGCTATATTCTTTATTTAGTGACAACATTATTGTAACATATAACTTTCATACTTGTGACAAAATCTATTAGACAATATAGCCACTAATGCAAATTTCTTTTACAGCTAATGTAATTTTGTTGATTAATTGATAGTTTTATTTGTGATAATAATAAACATGTTAGTGACAATACCTTTTGTAAGAACTAATTTTCATTTTTGTGACGAAATGATGTTGACACTTTTTATTAAAATTTTAGTGACTAAGAAGTAATGAACACTGAAAAAATATTATTAGTGACAATATTTTGTCACTATTTATGATTACTTTAATGGAAAAAATGTTGTAACAATAAAATGAAGTATTATTATGACTTTATTCGTCACTACTTGTGTAACATCGAAATCTTTGAGCCTTTTTTATAGTAGTCTGTACTTGGCGATACTACTGTATATTGCCATATACATGATTGTATATGAGTTTGAAAATATATTTGAATCCTTTCGGTATTATCTCAGTGATATGTAATACTATATGCCCTTACATGAACTTAGAGTTCATCGGTAGGCAAAATCTTGGGAATTTCTGACATATAAGTTTCGAAGTGTGTAAAATCGATTCCATTGGATGGATATGGTCATGGTGGCCAATTTAAATGTGTTCTAATGCCTTAGAGGTGATTAAACATAATTTATAGACTCATTGACCACTTAGAAAGCTTAATTTAAAAAGTTGATGTACATAAGGGACTTAAATGTAATATTTCAATTCTTGGAGGACCAATAAGTAATTTTATAAAGTTAAAGGGCTTATTTATAATTTGCAAAAGTTTGAGGACCAAAATAAAAATAAAAGTTTTTGTTATTCTTAAATTTTAGGCTTCATTGCAAATTTAGGAAAGTTTTGAGGGTATAATGGTAATTTCACTTAAACTAAGGGCAAAAAAGGTAAATTCACAATGTTTGGTCAAAGAAGAGTCAAATTCTAGACCCTTCTTAACACATTGTTTTAACTAAAAGAAAGGAGAAGGGAGGAGAAGAGAGGAGGAAAGAAGAAGAATTCGACTATCCTTTTGATTCTCTAACCCAAACCAAGGTGTTCTAAGGTAATTTGGCGTCAAGGAACTCAAATCTATAATTAGATTTGAGAAATTCTCAAAGGATTGGAAGATATCACTAAAGGAAGGTTTAGGCTCGGGAGCTATGGATCAAGAAGCTCGTGTAGAGAATTGTGGAAAACAAAGGAGTGTATACCTTCTTTTGAGGTGAGTCAGGGAAAACATATATCTCAAAGGGGATTAGGGCATCCCAAGACATGGATGATAACTTGTATGTGAATTTTGAACCTAGGTAATGCATAGTAGAATTGATTTTCAAATAAAAGCTAGTATACTTATGTATTTAATAAATGACCTTGTTTTGAATAACTCTTTGCGTGGAGTGAAACTGATGTTTTTATTTCATATTTTGAGAAATGATATTGTTTTCAACAATTGAAAGGAAAAGGACAATGTTCAATTTTCTTACTACAGTTTTAAATAACTTTTCACTAGAGTTTAAAAGATAACTTTCAATGCATGAAAAATGTTTTGAAACTTACATATGCTTAACTGAGTCATGTATACTACATGCATGTATTCTCTTTTGGCTTAGAGCCTTGGCACAGTTCCATTTTATCAGTTGTATCGATAAATTAAGGCATAGTGCCTTACTTGATTTTAGTATTCAATATTTGCATATGATTTTTGATGATTAGTGAGGAAACGATTGGCCAATCATGTGCTGGGCATAACAGATTAAGCGCCCGTACCCTTGACGTTGGTACATAAAAGTCGAGTCTTTGTAACGACACCGTCCTACAGGACTCGCGAGTGATTGCACACTTATATGTCTGGTCACTGACGAGGTCATCACCTAGGGTCATGACGCTCTTGTCGACCATAGTTTGGACTCACCACAGATGAAAGTCGAGCCAACACTGGGATTCAGTAGATGTGCACACTAGTTTGGCCAATTAGTGGTGACACATATAATTTTTTTGGCTTATTCTAAGATTTGGCTTCCTGACGAGATTGACTTTTACATGTGATGCTTTTCTGCTCATGTGTATTAGAATTGGAACCTATGATCACTGAATGAGTGATTAATAGGCTAGGCTTGTGTGGTTCTTAACCAATATGGCATGGTTCATAGACTAGGTCTATATGTTTCTATGTCTTGCATATTCACTTCATAGCTGATTATATGCATGTTAGATATGTAAAACTGCCCTTTGTTTATTTAGACCATTTTGGTGTGTATCGGGTTCTATTTGCCATATATGTTCCTCTCTGCTCACTGAGTACATAGTGTACTCATCACCTCCGCTTCCCAACCATGCAGGTTAATTTAGTAAACTTGAAGCTTTGAGTGGCTCATGTGGTCTTTTGGACATTTTCGAGGCATTATCGCACGTGAGTAGTCTCTATTTTCATTTTTTTTAAGGTATAGTGGCTCATAAGTATGTAGATATGTTTGATGATTATGTTGATATGCTTTATAATTTTGTAAATTAACTTTTGTCTGTCTTGTGGTTAGTAAATGATTTTATGTATGAATATTTTGTACTACTGTTGCGATTTCTATTGAGTGGACTTCAAAATACAAAAGTTATGGTAAAGTTTTACTGTGAATATAGAAGTGCATTTGAAATTGGTTTACAGGTTTTGTTTTATTTATTTATTTTAGGAATTTTTAAATTATAGCAATTGTGCTATAGAAATTTTTTTAAAGACGCCCAGTTAGCCTTGCATAGTCAGGTTAAAGGTACTGTGAGTATCCTTAGCTTGGGTATGCGGTGGTTGTCATGTGCCTGGTGTGGTTTAAGTCGTGACAATTAAATTGGAATCAGAGCCTGGTTTTTACATTTTCAAAAGTGTTATTACTGTTTTCAAAAGAATCATGAGTCTTAGGAGTCGAGTCTAGGTGTTTAAAGTCTTTGGTCAAGAAGTTGATTCTCGTATCGTTAAGTTAACGTCCTTAACGGTCGGATGATTTCTACCTCGACAAGAGTACTTGTCGACATTCCTTGGGGTGTTTGGGACATCAGATAAGCTAGGTTCAGTCTGATCTAATTTATTACATAATAACTTTTTCTTTGATTTTATAGTGATAGCATGGTTGGATAGGGAAGGGGAAGTCATCACAAGGTTAGACCTTTACGACACGAGCCAGAGAAACACAGTGCTGGAGTCATTAAATCCTCCTCTCATTATAGCCACTCCTCTTAGAGAGCAAGTGGCTTATGATGAAGCACATACATCCTGTAAGATAAAGGTCGGTGATGTTGTATTAGAGGCAGATCTTATTCCCCTCGATCTCTAGGATTTTGAGGTGATATTGGAGATTGACTGGTTAAAGAGGCATCACGCTAGGGTTGACTATTTTAAGAAAGAGGTGGAGTTTGACACTCAGGGTGGAGTCTAGATTAAATTTACTGGTGATTGACCAGTGTTTTTGAGCTGTTTAATATTGGTGGTCAAGGTTAAGAAGTTGACTTGACGGGGATGCCAGGCATACCTTGCATATGTGATTGACATTTCGACATAGAGGGTTGAATTTGGAGATGTTTCCATTATATACAAATTTCCTAATGTCTTTCCAGAGGAGTTACCTGGATTGCCGCCTGATCGGGAGTTTGATTTTGCGATTGACTTGGTCCTGGGGACAACATCGATATTTTTACCATCATGTCGCATTGCACTAACTGAATTGAAAGAGTTTAAGATTTAGTTGCAAGAGCTATTGGACAAGGGTTTTATCAGACCAAGTCATTCACCTTGGGGAGTACCAGTATTGTTTGTCAAGAAAAAGGATGGGACCCTCCACTTATGTGTTGATTATCAGCAGTTAAATAAGGTTACCATTAAAAATAAATATCCACTCCCTAAGATTTACGACTTGTTTGATTAGTTAAGAGGAGCTACAATATTCTCAAAGATAGATCTGAGGTCTGGGTACCATTAGTAAAAATTACTAAAAGTGATATGCACAAAACTGCTTTTCGGACGAAGTATAGACATTATGAATTTTTAGTGATGTCGTTCAGATTAACAAATGCACCTGCAGCATTTATGGATCTCATAAATAGGGTGTTCGATCCTTATTTAGATCAATTTGTCATAGTCTTTATTGATGACCTTCTGATTTATTCTAAGGATGGGGAGGAGCATGTTAGACATCTCTATATTGTGCTACAAATACTTCGCGAAAGACAGTTGTATGTGAAGTTTTCAAAGTGTGAATTTTGGCTGAAGGAGATAGGATTCCTTGGGCATGTGGTATCAGGAGAATGTATTTATGTGGATTCAAAACAAGTGGAAGCTATACTTGAGTGGGAACAGGCCAAGAATGTCACTGAAGTTCACAGCTTTCTTAGGTTAGCTAGTTATTATCGAAGATTTATTGAGGGCTTCTCAGTACTTGCAGCCCCTTTATCGAGGCTTACCCGAAAGGGGGTAAATTTTTAGTGGGATGAAAAAGGTGAGGCAAGTTTTCAGGAACTGAAAAAGCGATTGACTTCCGCGCTAGTGCTTGCTTTACCTACCCAAAGAGTTGGGTATAAGATATACAATGATGCCAGTCGTCAAGGACTCGGTTGTGTACTTATACAAGCTAAGCAAATGATCGCATATACTTCTAGACAACTGAAGAAGCATGAACTAAATTATCATACTTATGATTTGGAGCTCACAGTAGTGGTGTTTGGACTTAAACTTTGGAGACACTATCTTTATGGGGAGACTTCCCGTATATATATTGATCATAAGATTCTGAAGTACCAAATGACACAGAAAGAGCTAAACATCAGACAAAGGAGGCGGTTGGAATTAATTAAGGATTATGATTTAGTGATTGACTATCACCTGGGAAAAGCAAATATGGCAGCTGATGCACTGAGTTTTAAGTCTTGTTCTGTAGTAACTGTCAGGAAAAATCTTTATATGACTCAATTGATGAGTATACGGAGCCTTGGGGTTAGACTCTCAGTGACTGAGGATGAAGGAATATTACTAGCACGGTTTGAAGTTTGACCAACATTATTTGATGAGATCAGGAGATCACAGGCCGATGACCCCGAGTTAAAGGTCATTTGAGAGAAATTACCATCCAAAGAGGATGAGGGGTTCTAACTAAGAGAAGACAGGTTGTTAGTCTTCAAAGAAAGAGTTTGTGTACAGGATGACCAAGATCTCAGGCGAGCTATCTTGGAAGAAGCTCACAATTTGGTTTATACTATGCATCCTGGTAGCACCAAGATGTATCGAACTCTTAGAAAGAGCTATTAGTGGCCAGGGATAAAGAGAGAGATAGCAGAATTCGTGACCAAATGCCTTCCCTATCAATAAATAAAGGTAGAGCATCAGAAGCCAACAGGTATGTTACAGTCTTTGCCTATTCCAAAATGGAAATGGGAACATGTGATAATGGATTTTGTAGTTGGATTACCTCATACATCGAAGGGTCACAATGTTATTTGGGTTATAGTGGATAGATTGACAAAGTCTGCTCATTTTTTCTGCCTATCCATATAACCTACTCACTGGAGAGGTTGACAAAGCTGTATATTGATGAAATTGTGAAGCTGCACAGTTTGCCAGTTTCTATAATATCATATAGGAATCTGAGATTCACATCTCGATTTTGGTCAAAATTTTAGGAATCTTTAGGGACTAAAATGAAGTTTAGTACTGCTTTTCACCCCCAGACTGATGGTCAATCGGAGAAGACTATTCAGGCACTGGAGGATATGTTAAGGGCATGTGTAATGGAATTCCAAGGGAGCTGGGACCAACACTTGCCTTTGATAGAATTTGCTTATACAATAATTATCAGACAAGTATCGGTATGCCACCAAATGAAGCACTTTATGGGAGAAAGTGTAGGATACCTTTATGTTAGCATGAGGTTGGTACAGCTAAGGTTGAAGGAGCTGAATTGATAGAAATTACCACTCAAAAAGTAAAGGTCATCTGGGAGAAAATGAAAGCCGCTTAGGATCGTCAAAAAAGTTATACAGATAAGAGGTGACGACCATTAGAGTTCACAGTTGATGATATGGTTTTCCTGCAGACATCACCCTAGAAAGGTATAATCCGATTTCAGCACCGAGGGAAGCTAAACCCTCGATATATTGGGCCTTTCCATATCCTAGAGCGCATTGGAATTGTGGTATATTAGTTAGAATTGCCACCGGACTTGGATAGGATCCATAATGTGTTCCATGTCTCGATGCTTAAGAAATATGTACCGGACCTGTCTCATATTTTGGAGACACCTCTAGTGGAGCTAATAGAAGACCTAAGTTTTGAGGTTAAATTAGTTCAGGTTCTGGATTGACAGATAAAGAGGTTACGCAGCAAGGAAGTTCCTATAGTCAAAGTTCCTTGGAAAAGCGACAGGGTCGGGGAAATGATATGGGAACCTGAAGATGCTATGAGACATCAGTACCCCCATTTATTTGAATCCTCGACTTAGGAGTTTCGAGGACAAAGCTATTTTGAGGAGGGGAGCACTTGTAATACCGAACTCTTTGAGCCTTTTTTGTATTGGTCTGTACTTGATGATACTACTTTATATTTCCATATACATGATTGTATATGAGTTTGAAAATGTATTTGAATCCTTTTGGTATTATCTCAGTGATATGTAATACTATATGCCATTAGATGAATTTAGAGTTCATCGGTATGTGAAATCTTGAAAATTTCTAACATATAAGTTTCTAAGTGTGTAAAATCGATGTCATTGGATGGATATGGCCATGGTGACTGAGTTAAATGTGTTTTAATGCCTTAGAGGTGATTAAACATGATTTATAGACTCATTAGACACTTAGAAAGCAAAAAGTTGATGTACATAAGGGACGTAAATGTAATATTTCAATTCTTGGAGGACCAATATGTAATTTTATAAAGTTAAGGGGCTTATTTATAATTTGCAAAAGTCTGAGGACCAAAATAAAAATAATAGTTTTGGTCATTCTTAAATTTGGGCTTAATTGCAAATTTAGGAAAGTTTGGAAGGTATAATGGTAATTTCACATAAACTAAGGGCAAAAAGGTACATTCACAATGTTTAGTCAAAGAAGAGTCAAATTCTAGACCCTTCTTCATGTCTTAACTGTGCAACCCCCATTAAACATTAGAAATGCTTTGTTTTAATTAAAAGAAAGGAGAAGAAAGGAGAAGAGAGGAGGAAAGAAGAAGAATTCGGCTATCCTTTTGATTCTCCAACCCAAACCAAGGTGTTCTAAGGTAATTTGGGGTCAAGGAACTCAAATCTATCATTAGATTTGAGAAATTCTCAAATGATTGGAAGATATCACAAAGTAAGGTTTAGGCTCGGGAGCTGTGGATAAAGAAACTCGTTTAGAGGATTGTTGAAATCAAAGGAGTGTATACCTTATTTTGAGGTGAGTTAGGGAAAATATATCTCTCAAATGTGATTAGGACATCCCAAGACATGCATGATGACTTGTATGTGAATTTTGAGCCTAGGTAATGCATAGTAGAATTGATTTTCAAATAAATGCTAGTATACTTATGTATTTAATAAATGACCTTGTTTTGAATAACTCTTTGCACTTGGAGTGAAACCAATGTTTTTATTTCATATTTTAAGAAATGATATTATTTTCAACAATTGAAGGGCAAAGGACAATGTTCGATTTTCTTGCTACAGTTTTGAATAACTTTTCATTAGAGTGTAAAAGATAACTTTCAATGCATGAAAAATGTTTTGAAACTTACATATGCTTAATTGAGTCATGTATACTGCATGAATGTATTCTCTTTTGGCTTAGAGCCTTGACACAGTTCCATTTTATCGGTTGGACTGATATATAAAGGCATGGTGCCTTACTTGATTTTAGTATTCAATATTTGCATATGATTTTTGATGATTGGTAAGGAAACGATTGGCCAATTGTGTGCTGAGCATAACAGATTAAGCGACCCCCGTACCCTTGACGCTAGTACATAAAGGTCGAATCCTTGTAACTATACCATTCTACAGGACTCACGGGTGATTGCACACTTAGAGGTCTGGTCACTGACGAGGTCATCACCTAGGGTCATGACGCTCTTATCGACCGTATTCTGGACTCACCACAGATGAAAGTCAAGCCAACACCGGGATTCGGTGGGTGTGTACACTAGTTTGGCCAACTAGTGGTGACATACATAATTGTTTTGGCTTATTCTGAGATTTGGCTTCCTAATGAGATTGACTTTTACATGTGATGCTTTTCTGCTCATGTCTATTGGAATTGGAACCTATGTTCACTGAATGAGTGATTAATAGGCTGGGCCTATGTGGTTCCTAACTAATATGTCATGGGTCATAGATTAGGTCTATATGTTTCTATGTCGTGCATAGTCACTTCATAGCTGATTGTGTGCATATTAGATGTGTAAAATTGCCCTTAGTTTATTTAGACCGTTTTGGTGTGTATGGGGTTCTATTTGCGATATATGTTCCTCTCTATTCACTGTATACATAGTGTACTCATCCCCTCTACTTCCCAACCATGCAGGTTAATTTAGTAAACTTGAAGCTCTGAGTGGCTCATGCAGTCTTTTAGACATTTTTGAGGCATTACCGTATGTAGGTAGTCTCTGTTTTTGTCTCTTTTATGGTATAGTGGCTTATGAGTATGTAGACATGTTTGATGATTATGTTAATATGCTTTATAGTTTTGTAAATTAACTTTTGTCTATCTTGTGGTTAGTAAATGATTTTATGTATGAATATTTTGTACTGCTGTTGCAATTGCTCTTGAGTGGAATTCAAAGTCCAGAAGTTATGGTAAAGCTTTACTGTGAATATAGAAGTGCATTTGAAATTGGTTTACAGGTGTTTTATTTATTTATTTACTTATTTTAGGATTTTTCAAATTACAGTCATTGTTCTGTTGAAATTTTTTTTAAAGATTTCCAATTAGCCTTGCATAGTTAGGTTAAGGGTACCATGAGTATCCTTAGCCCAGGTATACGACGGTTGTCATATGCCTAGTGTGGTTCGAGTCTTAACAACTTGACATTATTTGTGTCGACAAACTTGTCATAAATATGTAAAGTTGTTGTTACCATATAGTGTTGTCACACATTACATAGGTTTTCGTGTCGGCACTTTTGTCACAATACAATGAAGTTTTGTTACGACTTAATTTGTCACTACTTTATATTATTTGTATCGACAAACTTGTCGTAAATATGTAAAGTTGTTATTACCATATAGTGTTGTCATATATTTCATAGGTTTTAGTATCGGCAATTTTGTCATAAGACAATGTAGTTTTGTTATGACTTAATTCGTCACTTCTTTATATTATTTTTGACGACAAAACGTGTCATAAATGTATAACGTTTTTGTGACCATATAATTTTGTCACACATTTCACAAGTTTTAGTATCAATATTTGTGTTACAAAAGTATTGCATAATTGTGACCATTTCTTAAATTAGTCACTATTTGTCTATTTCAGTAGTGACAGAGGTATTTGTAACGGGAGGTGACGACTTCAAATATTAGACACTATTGATAATAGTGACTAATATTACTGCTTTTAGTGACAACTTTTACTCTCACTAAAAATACAATTTCTTGTAGTGAACAAAACCACTGTATTTTTCTATTATTCACCAACATAAACACATTCAAACAAATAATGAATCAACCACAATTCAAAAAATGCAGAATACTCATAAAAAAATGAACCAATCGACATTCATATAATCATTTAATAACAAAATTTCGAACAGAAAAAATAAACCCAAAAGTTACTAGATGGATGAATAACCTCAACTTAACTAAAGAAGATGGAAGATGGACGAGAGGAAAGCATAGACAATAGATGCTGGATGGTGGAATAGAGAAGACCAACAGTGACAAAGAAGAAAACAAGGAAAAAATGACACAGGGGAGTGGGAAGGTGGTCTTCGGGTAGGTTTAAAATCAAATGAAAACGACATCGTTTAGTGTTAAACCAAACGATGTATAACACCAAACGAAGTCGTTTTCTTTTTATTAAAAATGTTGAGTCCAAAGACCCAACTACGATGTTTAACTTTAATTTTTACCAACGTAATGTACTTTCGACAAACATTTATTCCGTCAGTACAACCTGACACTTATTTTGCCGCCTATTTTGACGACAACCTTTACAATTCCGTAGATATATTTCTTCGTCAAAATTACAGGGAAAATTTCCCTCCACTTTTACCAACGGATATTCTTATAGTGGTTCAGCTCATTTTTGATAATGACTATGCTTATAAAGTAAATGAGAAAAGATTACAGAGTAGGTATAATTCTTTTTATTGGACTTCTTATGCTGCATATTACATTAACCTAATGTTAGAAAATATAAGAGATGTTAGATATTTTCCTATCATTGATTAAATTGTGCATAAAGTAAAAAAGTAACTAAGTTCATCTAATCGTGCATAGATCATAAATTTGATAAGCAAGGATTTCAATAGTAGAAAATTGTATTGTCATACTTTTACTAGATTTGCAACTAATTTTTTGTCACTTTAGTATTTTATTCTGATGAAGAAGGAGTTAAGGCAAATGTTTACAAGTGATAAGTAGGTCATATCTCAATATGTTAGGTCTAACACTTGAGTGAAGGTTTCTATAATTATACTTGAAGATTATTAATTTTGGTCCTAATATCAATTTGTAGTCCGAGATTGTAAGTCTTTAATGAGAGTACTTCGTTTGGTCGATAGTGATGAGAAGACAACAGTGAGTTTTTTTTATGATGCTATAAAGAGGGCAAAGGAAGCAATTAATACCAATATGAAACATATGTCTTCTTTGTATACACCTTATCTTATAGTTATCAATGAGAGATGGTAAAGGTAACTTTACTCTACATTGTTTGTAGATGTGACATTTTTAAAACTTAGTGTTTATTTTAGACCAAGTTTTATAAAGAAAGCTAAGGTTAATATGAAATGCTATTAACTATTATAACAATTGTTGCCATAAAGTGATGTAAGATCTCCTAAGTTCATAAATGGAGGTTTATAGGGATATTTCTAATGATTTTGTTACCTGTTAAATATTAATCATCACTTTATTTTATACATAATGTCACTTTTGTTGTCTTACAATTACTTGGTGGGACTAATTTGGAAGTGATATTTCAAAATTGCAAAAATTTGTAATTTGAATTCTAAGTCAATGTGTGAGTGCGATAGGGTGTGAAAGGAATTAAAGCTCATTTGAATTCATCAAGTCCAAGAAAAGGAATAAATTGGAATATAAAAGATTGAATAATTTAATCATTGTTTGATACAATTTAAAACTTCGAGAAAAGTATGTTACTATCATTATTAAGTTTAATATAATTTCTTGTAATTTTTAATAATTTAATTTCATTTATTTACTAAGAATCTTAATATAACAAGTAGTTCTATAGACCCAATTTATCTTGATAATATCGATCTTTTAGAAGATTAGGTTTATAAGGAACCGAGTTTGCTAGATGAGAGTGACTTAAAAGATAATCTTTGATTAAAGTATTGATATGTGATTTGGTGTAATGAATTTGAATGATGGTGATGATGAGACCTATCTCAATGATAAAGATTTTGTATCAAATGAGAATTGAGGTCAAAGCGTTTTGAGCGGATATTCGATTAAATGAAGTTTTAGGTTTTTTATTTCTTCTCTTCTTTTAATTTCATTTGTGTTTGGTGCAAATGCTAAATTTTATATATACAATATAAATATAAAACTTTTAATTGTAAATGTTTTTGTTTCGACTTTTGCTTCAAGTTGGTTATAGTTCTTAGAACAAACTCTTGTTATAAAGTCATGAAACTTTATTATTCTTTCTATTTGATGTTTTGATGTAATTATTCTCCATTATATGAAGAAATTGTAAATTTTAAGTATTTTGTATTATCTTTAGTAGTATATTTGTATTATAGTTAAACGATCTTTTTATATTAATTGTGGTTATTATTTATAATGAAATATATGAAAAGTAAAATTAATATAAATAAATAAATTGTTATTATTTCAAATTTATATTATTATGATTTTTGAAGGTACGACTGAAGTAAAATTGTAGATTATATATCATGATATATTGATGGACTATTTTGTAATTTTAAAAAAATTATGGATTATTTTATAAATTTTAAAAATCATAAAATGGTGCCCAATATTGATCAATATTGGTACAATATCATACCATAACAAATTTGGTACTAGTATCATTTCATAACATTGCTTATGATAAAACAAGAATTTGATTTCTCTCTTAACCTTTTGTTTTTCCAGTACAGTTAATTTAGTAGATAGAAAGGAGTTGTTAAAAATAAAAAATAGTTATTTTATTTAATAATTATCTTCTGTCAAATAACTAATAGAATTTAAATAGTTACACAACATATGTCTTTAAGTCTGTAATCCACGGACCCTTTAAAATTGGGAAGTTTTGAAGAGAAGATATGAGAAACTCGCCTGAAAGTAACTAATGGACGAGCAGGGAAGAACTGGTACCAGAGGAAACTTCTGAGAAAGGTTTTGGATGATAGAGCTTAGTATGAACAATGATATTTGAAATAACTTTTTGATTAAATCTTTAAGTGAGATGGAGAAGTTGATCTATTGAATATGCACATTTAATCAAGTTTTAACATTAATATGAAAATTAATTTAATGAATAAGCCAATGGATTAGTCTAACTCAAACGACATATCGTTTTGGGCCTTTTTTTTTCCCCTCTTTTCTTTCCCTCCAAAAATTCAAAACAAAACTTGGGATGGGAATTTGAAGCGTAGAGAGGAGTGAGTAGGGTAGCCGCTCTAAGATAACATGGCCCCAAATCGCAGTTCATATCAGCTCCAACACGACGGAGAGGACGATTTCCCAGTTCCTCTCTCGCAAATACCAAAATCTCTCGCCTCAAGTCCCCTCCGCCCTACCAAAAGGTCCCGGATATCCCAACCAGACCTATCGCCTGGATCTGCATTCGAAGAAAATTGCAGCTTGGATTTCATTGAGTCGACCTTAGACTATACTTACAAGCCTGTCACTGACGCGCGTTTAGAGGAGTATGTTGAAAATGAAGAAGCTTTGCCGGGGAATGGAGGATATTTCTGTAATTCGATCGAGGCGAGGTTGTTGAAGTCGAGGACAGCTAATGCACGTGATGTTGGATTGGATTTGGGTGATGGATTTGGGGATTTTGAGGAATGTGAGCTTGATACTTTGTTTAAGCTTTGCGCTGACGATGAAACCAGAGAGGAGAGTGTGATTTGTGCTGATGCTCGAGATTGCTCGGTTCAGTGTCCGGTATGTGAGATCGACATTTCGGATTTGAACGAGGAGTCTAGATTGGTTCACACGAATGATTGTCTTGATAAAGAGGAAATTCACGTTCAAGACGTAAGTGTATGATTACCTTCTTATGTTCAATTGTGATTCATATAGTTATTATGCCTTCTTGATGTCTTTACTTGCAAGTGTATGGATATTTTGTGATTGGCTTGCGTTATACCTTGACAGGGTCTTTTTGTGAGTGCGCGCGCGCGCGCTAATTTATCACTCAAGCCATCAAACTATATTGGCTAATTTAACTCTTTGTTATTCTTTATCAAAATCGGACAAATTAAATAGCAGCATGCCTGGTAGATTAAGATATGGTGGATTCGGACATTAACATCAAAGTCGGTCAAGAAATGAATTCTTTCTTCAGTTAGCACATTTTATTGGAGCAAATAGTTTCATGACTGTTGTAACTTTATGTATCTTCAACAGGTTGGTCTTGAAGGTAGAGGTAGTGAATCTCAATTTTCTCCACTGGTAGTTGGAAGGCCAGTTCATTCTCCACCGAAAGAGTTTGAAGTATCTCCTGTTATTAAGTGGCTTAGAAGTCTAGGTTTACAAAAATATGAAGAAGCTTTTGCTCGCGAAGAAATTGACTGGGATACCTTAATGTGGCTAACCGAGGAGGTATGCTTGAATGTAACATTTGGCAACTTATCAATCTGTAAAACTGGAACGATTCTGTCAGCTAAAGACAGATTCCCAGAGTTTCTGTAAAATGGTATGTTGTCAATATCTACAGCATAGATTCACAAGTTGAATGTTTGCTTTTACATCTTTCCAGGACCTGTTAGGCATGGGTGTTACTGCACTCGGCCCTAGGAAGAAGATTGTGCAAGCTCTGAGTGAACTTAAAAAAGATTCTGATCTTGTGGTGGAGGCACATAGGGACTTACAGATCCCTGGTGAATTTCAGTCAAGGAGTACCCATGTAGCAGACGTGCATTTGGAGGCTTCTGAAGTTACTGAAGATGAAACTAGTAAATCATCAACAAATAAATTGATTACAGATTATTTTCCTGGCTCTTTTAATGTTAGGGCGAAAGTTTGCTCCACTTCCAGAATGCATGGAGGAAAAGAAAATTGTGATCCACATTCTTCTCGCAAACGTGCAACAAAAGTCCCTTTGAGAACTGGAAAACATAAAGATATTCCCTTGTGGTGTAGCATACCAGGGACAACATTCCGAGTGGTAATGGCCGTGGCAACTTTTTTTTTTGGCTTTCTTCTGACTAGAAATGGCTTTGCAATTCATATTTAAGCTGATAGCCACTGTGAAGATGTATAAGCATAAATTTTTGACGTGCTTGCCTACTTATATTTTACCTGGTTTTGTTGTTTGATTTGTTATGGACTTTTTGTCACAGGATGCTTTTAAATATCTTAGAGGCGATTGCAGCCATTGGTTTCTTTCTCACTTTCATATGGACCGTAAGTACATCTATATCAGTTACTCAAGCTCTATTGTGCTTTTAAATTTCCGGGCAAGTCCTTCAATATTCATCTTTGTTTTATTGGTTACTTTTCAATTTTGTTTGTCTCCCGATTTTTCAAATACCTTGGTAAGATTTGATTAAAAGATTTCGGCTACTTGTCTGATTTCTTGAAGTTCAGAAACCTTTTCTGTTAATTCTTTGATTTGTCGTTTTCATGTTTCTCTTCGTTCAAGCCTTTTGTTTCTCTTAGCTGTCGGATTATGTTTGTAGGGATGGGTGAGTTAAATGACCAGGTTCAATTCACTTCACTAGATATTTTGTGAATATTGTTAGTGGAACTCCACCGGTTGACTTCTTGGGTCTTAAACGTGTCTTAACACAAAGTAAAATTTATAACAATAGGAACTCATAGGAATGCACCAAAAATATTTCAATCAAAAAATATTGTCACATCCGGATATGCCTTTCTGCCCCCAGTCAATGTCCTCAATGCTGAAAGTTTGAAAGTTGTGAAGAGATCTGAAATGTCTATGACTCTGCAGATTATCAAGGATTGACAAAATCCTTCCGTCATGGAAAAATCTACTGTTCCTTAATCACAGCAAAGCTTGTAAATATGAAGATTGGAATACCGTGGGAGAAATTACATGTTTTGCCTCTCAACCAAAGGATCGATATTGCTGGTGTTGGCGTCACTTGCTTGGATGCGAACCACTGCCCCGGTGCCATTGTAATACTTTTCGAACCTCCCAATGGTAAGGTATGGTCTACTTTGACTTCTTAAGAAACTATCGCATTATGGTTTCTACATTGTGGTCATACCAATCCGAAGTGAAGCATATTTTAGGCTGTTTTACACACGGGAGATTTTCGTTTTTGTGAGACGAAGGCTAGCATACCTGCCTTGCAGACATGTCCTATACATACTCTCATTCTTGATACGACTTATTGCAATCGTCAGGTAAGTCCAAGGTTTGAATTTGTTGCACTATGTTTCTTGTTGGTTAGAAAATTCCGATTTTCACTAGCAGCATAAGGCAGCTCAACTAGTAGTTATTCGAGTGGATGACCTTGAATTAATCGAGTTTATTGCTGTAGCCAGAGCAGTATGACGTGAAAAATCCCCCCTTCAGCTAGAAAATCACTAAGACTACAAGAAAACTAATCTTAATGTTTGATTTTATAACGATGCTTCTTGCAGTATGACTTCCCAAAGCAGGAGGCCGTCATACAATTTGTAATTGAGGCCATTCAAGCTGAATCTTTCAATCCTAAAACTCTTTTCTTGATTGGAAGTTACACAATTGGTAAGATCTGTCAGTAAGATCTATCTTAACCCACAAATGATAGAGAACCTCTTTGTGATTGATGTCTCCTTTTTTGGAAAAGGAAAGGAGAGGCTTTTCTTGGAGGTTGCCCGTGTCCTCCGCTGCAAGGTGTACGTGACTGCCTCCAAATTCCGTCTTTTGGAATGCTTGGGGTTCTCGAATGAAGATATGCAGTGGTTCACATTAAATGAACAAGAAAGCCACATCCATGTCGTGCCAATGTGGACACTTGCAAGCTTCAAAAGACTAAAGCATTTATCCAATCAATATGTGGTGAGGAATACAAACCTAATATTTTGAAACTGAGGTCCGAGGATGACTACAGACTGAGTTTAATTATGTATAACAAGAAGCAGATATTAGGATAATATGAGACATAGATTAGAACCAACAAACAATGAGCATTAATTAACCACGTGCTCCAGAAGCTTAGCTTTGTAATGTCTCTCCTTTATTGATCAGGGTCGGTTCAGTCTTATTATTGCCTTCTCCCCCACTGGTTGGACATTTGGTAAAGGAAAGAAGAAGTCTCCATGGAGAAAATGGCAGCAGGGAACTATTATAAGGTGATCTAATCTATAGTTCTTAATCTGCTGGTTGCAAGTATGCTCATTATATGTGTAGAGAGTATGATATTATTCAGTTAGAATATTTTTCCTAAGATTGCGTTTTTATTCCTTCATATATTCTCTGCCTTAGGATACGTGACAGGTGGATAGTTTGTTATTAGATTTGTTAGACTTTGTGTATAAATAAACTATCATGTAATCATTATAGATATCAATCATTTTGGAAGCCTTGTTCCTTTCAATTCTTTTCCTCTGTTTTAATATCTTAACATGGTATCAGAGCCATGACCTCACTTCTTTTCGATTAACATCATCTTTTTCCTTATTGTGCCTTTTTCACTATGGCATTTCTTCAAACACCTACCACGCTTGATTTTAATCACCCATTATACCTCCACCCATCTGATACTCCCGGCACCATTCTTGTCTCACAACACCTCCTTGGCATCGACAATTATAGCGTGTGGAGTCGATCCATGCAGATTGCTCTCTTGGCCAAAAATAAGATTGGCTTCGTTGATGGAACCTGTAAAAAGGAGGATTTTGCTATTGAGCTTCACTCTTACTGGGATCGGTGCAACGCAATCGTCCTTTCTTGGATTCTAAACTCTGTTTGTAAGGAGCTCTCGGCTGGTATTGTCTTTGCCTCCAGCGCCTCCATTGTTTGGCAAGATCTGAGGGAACGATATGACAAAGTAGACGGATCTCGGATTTACTACCTTCATCAAACAATTTCATCTCATACCCAAGGTACATCCACAGTTTCAGTTTATTTCACTAAACTCAAATTATTGTGGGACGAATATGATGCTCTGGTTCCTCTCTCTACTTGTGATTGTGATACTGCGAGACAGACATCTTCGCATATATTGCAACAACGTTTATTTCAGTTTTTAATGGGGCTCAATGAATCTTATTCTGCCGTTCGAAGCCAAATACTCCTCATGCAGCCTTTGCCCTCTGTTAACCAAGCATATTCCATGTTACATCGTGAAGAATCTCAACGTCAACTATCATCCTCTTTCCTCACAGCTTCTGAGCCAACTGCTCTTTACTCATCCTCCTCGAAGCCGAAGTTTGAAGGGCGTTGTGACCACTGTCATGTAAAGGGGCATAAGAAAGCCAACTGTTACAGGCTAATTGGCTTCCCTGCTGATTTCAAATTTAGCAAGAAGAAGCCACTTGCAAACAATGTTCAATCATCTGATGCAGTTCCAGAAGTTGACACTATCTCTGTCAAGGATTCACCACCGTCATTCACTACTGAACAGTACCAGCAGTTACTTCAACTCTTACAGAAAGACAACTCCACACCAGCCACTGTGAACATAGCAGGTATGGCTTCTGGTTATAAAACCCCTAAACTAGGGTGGATCCTTGATACTGGGGCCACCAATCATATGACATTTGATGTTCAATGCTTGAATTATCCTGTTGTCCCTGCTTCTACCAATTCTCATGTTCAGTTGCCTAATGGTAAGTCATCCTCTGTTACTCACATTGGCACACATAACCTCTCACCAAAACATAAACTCACCAATGTTTTATATATTCCTGAATTCAATCACAATTTGATATCCATTTCTAAACTAACCACTGACTTGAACTGCATTGTATCTTTTTATCCTTCACACTGTGTTATACAGGACCTTTGCAGTGGCAGGATGATGGGGATTGGTAAACAACATGGTGGCCTCTACTTCCTTGTCCCTCAAGCTTCTTCCTCACCAGTGTCTACCTTACATCCTTCACCTTCAGTACCTCATTCCATTAGCCCTGTTTCTTCTTTTATGTCTTCACATATTTCACCTAATGTATGGCATGCCAGACTTGGCCACTCTTCTGTATCCAAAATGAAAAGAATCAATGAATTGAATTCATTTTTACAGTTGCATCATGATTTGTCATCTTGCCCTGTTTGTCCGCTAGCAAAACAAACTAAGTTACCGTTCCCTGATAGCATTACTCGATCAAACTCTCCTTTTCATTTGATTCACATTGATCTCTGGGGGCCTTATAGAATTTCCACACATAGTGGACATAGATCATTTCTTACTATTGTTGATGACTTCTCTAGAATGACCTGGGTTTATCTTTTAAAAACCAAACATGATACCTCAACCGTACTTCACCAATTCATTACACTAGTCAAAAACCAGTTTGATGCAACCATTAAGATAATTAGAAGTGATAATGGATCAGAGTTTTTCAACTCCATGTGTACATCCCTTTTTCAATCTTTAGGCATAGTCCACCAAAGTTCTTGTATTGACAATCCACAACAAAATGGAGTTGCTGAACGTAAACACAGACACTTACTTGAGATTGCCAGAGCCTTAAAATTTCACTCCAATTTACCATCAAAGTTTTGGGGGGAGAGTATCTTGACAGCCTGTTACATAATCAACAGATTACCTTCTTCTGTCTTATCCTGGAAAACACCATTTGAAAAGCTTTATAATAAACCACCTACCCTAGGTCATCTAAGAGTTTTTGGTTGCCTATGTTATGCCACTGTCCCTTACTATCGTGATAAATTTTCTCCAAAGGCCATTCCATCTGTCTTCATGGGTTATTCTCAAGTTCAAAAAGGATATGTCCTGTTCAATCTTATGTCACAGAAATTTTTTGTCAACAGAAATGTCATCTTTCATGAACATATCTTTCCATTCAAACTTCAACCTACCGAGCAACCTATGTTTCCTAGTGATGTTGCAGAATTTGGCCACATGGAAGGTCATCACTACCTTACCATCACAGCTTCAACTCCTTCACCTCAACAGCCTACATTACAGAACTTAAACACTCAAATACAGCCACCAACACCCACACTTGCTCCACCCACGACCAGCAACCAGCCTTCTCATCCATCTTCCTTTATACTTGATCCAGAAATTTTTCCACCCTTATCCTCCACAGCTCCAAGAAGGTCCCTCAGACAAACCACAGCTCCCATATGGATGAAAGACTACATTTCCAACAAACCATCCTCCTCATCATCCTCCCTTGCAGTTCAAAGTAAGTATCCCCTCTCAGTTTCATATTCACACTTACCACTTCACACTCAAATTTTCACTGCATCTGTATCCCACATTGTTGAACCTACAACTTACTCTGAGGCAATTAAACATAAGTGTTGGGTAGAAGCTATGCAACAGGAAATCCAGGCTTTGGAATCTAATGGCACATGGGAAGTTGTCCCTTTACCTTCTGGCAAAGTTCCCATTGGCTGCAAATGGGTTTATAAGGTCAAATATAGATCTGATGGGACTGTGGAAAGGTATAAGGCTCGTTTGGTTGCCAAGGGTTATAATCAGAGAGCAGGTATAGACTTTCAGGATACATTCTCTCCAGTTGCTAAACATGTTACTGTCAGAAGTGTTCTTGCAGTAGCTGCAATGTTCAATTGGCCTCTATTTCAGATGGATGTTTACAATGCCTTTCTGCAAGGTGATTTACATGAAGAGGTCTTTATGTGTCTGCCAAATGGTTTTAGCAACCAGGGGGAGCATATGGCTTGTAGGTTGCTAAAATCTTTGTATGGATTAAAACAAGCTTCAAGGCAGTGGAATTTAAAGTTAACTGAAGCTCTTGTTCAAAATGGTTTCACTCAAAGTAAACATGATTATTCAATGTTTACTAAGAATGTTGGATCAAAGCAGGTTATTTTATTGATTTATGTTGATGATTTGCTAATTACTGGAAATGACAGTGGGCTGATTTCAGAACTCAAGGATATTCTTCATCAGAACTTTAGAATGAAGGATTTGGGAAATTTAAAATTCTTTCTTGGCATTGAGGTTTCAAGATCAAGTGCAGGGATTGTATTGAGTCAGAGGAAGTATGCAATGGAACTCATTGAGGATTTGGGGCTAAATGAGGCTAGACCTGCAGGTACTCCACTTGAACAAAATCTGAAACTTACAACAATAGATTTTGATGAAGCTTTGCACCTAGAGAATAATGATAAAATTCTATCTGATGCATCTGTCTATCAAAGATTGATTGGCAGACTTTTATATCTAACACATACAAGACCAGACATAGCTTATAGTGTTCAACACTTAAGCCAGTTTATGCAGAAACCAAAGAGGTCCCATTATGAAGCAGCATTAAGGATAGTAAGATATGTTAAGAAGGATCCAGGCCAAGGGATTCTTCTTTCTTCAGCTGTGACACCAGAATTGATTGCATATTGTGATTCAGATTGGGGATCTTGCCTCATGTCTAGGAAATCTGTGACAGGTTTTCTCATTAAGTTTGGAGAATCATTGATCTCCTGGAAATCAAAAAAACAGAGTACCATCTCCAGATCATCAGCAGAAGCAGAGTACAGGAGTATGGCTTCAACTGTAGCAGAATTAAAATGGTTGTTGGGTTTTCTTGCAGAATTGGGGATCAAGGAATGCAAGCCTGCCATGCTTTACTGTGATAGTCAGGCTGCTATTCAAATTGCAGCGAATCCAGTATACCATGAAAGAACAAAGCATATAGACATTGATTGCCACTTCATAAGAGAAAGCATTCAAGATGGTCTTGTGCAAACCAGTCACATTTCAACTAAGGAACAACAGGCAGATATTCTAACTAAAGCGCTGGGAATTCAGCAGCATGAACACTTACTTTCCAAGTTGGGTGTGATTAACATATACCACTCTCCAACTTGAGGGGGAGTGTAGAGAGTATGATATTATTCAGTTAGAATATTTTTCCTAAGATTGCGTTTTTATTCCTTCATATATTCTCTGCC
>JAOQML010000196.1:13897901-13908006 GCA_027568935.1 Erythroxylum urbanii | reverse complement strand
AAATATTATATTAGGGTAAGGAGAAATAATATAAAAAATATTATTAATTATATACAATTTTCGTTGCTAAAACTTCTCTAATTATCTTAATTTTGATGTAGTATGGTCCTTTGAATCATATCTTAAGATGCCTTTAATATTAGTCTCGTTAAATTTTCCATGTTATCATACGTTTAATAGAAGGATAATTTTCTGTGGTCCTTTTGGGTACCATATCAGTATTCTGCACAAGCATCTTGTATCTTGTAGCACTTATGATAAACTTACGTGGAGATGGACGCCTGAAAGTTAGAATGGAATATTTCCTCAAGTACTTTTTTTGTTGTGGGAACCTCTCAATCTTATTTGATTACCCCTTCTGTTCCATCAAATTTTAAACTTAACAAAGGCTTTACACCTCCAATAACAAAAATGCTATAAAAGTATCTTGATATTCTTTTCTTCTTATATTGAGTCCTTGAGTTAGAGCTTCATTTGATATCACTGATACCAACAACGGTACCAACTTTTTAATTGTAACTTTGTAATTATAGTGTGAAAGTACTCTTTAACAAAGTATAATAAGTGTGAGGATGTATATTGTCACTTATGATGCCTGTTGTAATTTGCTGTTCCTTTTATGCTTGGAGATAAGACAATTCTTTTCAAATAAAATGGCTCAATCATATCATTTTCCCCATTGCAGACCATTTCCACTCTCACATTTGCTACAACTTGTGCTTTTGCGGGCATCGTGGTCCTAATTGGCAATGACCTAGGTGACTGTTCCCAGAACCATTGTGCACAATTTGAAACTGCAACTGCCATAGCTGTATCAGCTGATTTGTTGCACTTTCTTCTTTTCTCCTAAATTTTTGGTCACTAGCATCACGACGAAGAAAAGTAAATAGTGGAATTTTTAAAAGACAAATGACAACCATTACCTTTTTGTTGAATTAGCTAAACTTATATTGATTTCTTTCATCCTCCTTACGGATCCCTCCAATACCTACAATAATAGATAACATCAACTACACGAAAAACAATTACCAAAGTCTGCAAGTACCAAAACTGAACTTGAACAAGCTTGCAAAACCATAGCTTCTCTATACAAAGATTGCATATAGTTGAAGACTCCTTAATTCGTTGACAAAAGTCCACCTCCCGTGATTTTAGCACAGAATCTATGTTACCCGATTCATCAAAACTTATAAGCATTGCGTTTTTAAGATCATCCATTGTTTACACTCCATTAAAACCCTAAAACCCAATACAATCTTCAAGCTTTACTCGATTGTTTTAAAGGGTTTTGAAGGAATCCCACTAAAGATTTCATCTTTGGTATTTAAAAGAAAAGGATTTGTTGGGTGATATTTAGTGATCAACGTCATCTCCAGTTTTGGTTCTCTGAATCGTCACTAGTGTTGCAGAGTGAGGAAATTGTTGAGGCGAAGGAGAATTCTTATAAAATTCTATCTCTATCTGAATAATTTTTTGTTTTATTGTTAATTAATAAGTTTATGTATAAATCTGAACTTTTTCAAATTTTAGAAGGTTTAGGGTCTAACTTCAATTCTAATGTGGGGCTAGCATTAGAAAAAATAATTGGTATTAAGAAAAATTATTGAGAGTATATTAAGTAGTGTGTATTTATTAGTTTACGTTCCATCCTAAACCCCTAGAATCAAAGGTTTCTTATTTTCACGGTTTGGATGGAATGGAAGCGGACGAAATGTAACATGAAACTCTCCGCTTCCATTCCATTCCGTTCTATTCTATTATGAAACTCTCAACCAAACTATAGAAGTGTGTTACATTCCGTCTGTTCTATTACTAACCCTCAAACCAAACAGGGCCTAAAGAATCTGGGTAAATGAGCATTCTTGTGAACCAATGAATCTGAAAATTGATATTGAAGTGAAGGGATGAAATGTAAGTTTCTAAGTTAATATGTGCGATTATTGGAAATTAATCCTATAGCATCAATTTATTGGATATAAGGAATCAAAATTAATTAGGAAATCACAAAATATTCCGATGGACATTTCTTTAGATTTGTTTTGAATTACCTCATGTACTTGAAATTGTGGATAGGAATGGACCCATAAGTTTTTTTCAAGCCCAAATGTCCTAAAGCAAATATTCTCAGAATTTGTAGTGTGACAACCACCAAGATAACACAACAATGGTATTCTCCAAAGCATATACGAAGATTCAAACTTTGATGACTCAAGAACTACGGACTCTCTAGATTTTAAGTTGTAAGCACAACAATACAAAACTAGTGCTACTGCAAACCTTTAATCTCAAAAGATGAAAAAGTAACATAATTTGAAAAAATCACCAGTCTTTGTTTCTAACTTTAGTAATCACTAATAAAAAAACTCTACTTTGGATATGTTCAAGAAAATTCACCTGGTGTAAATTATGAACAAAAGCTCTTACAACTTAAGCACTTCACTATTTATACAAAAACTATAAAAATCTCAAACCCCAAGAGACAATCAACAAACCTTAAAAGAAAGATCAAAGTGAGTTTGAACCTTAAAACAAGAATTAGCAGGCAATTACATAACTTTACCAAATTTTATATCAATGGAATTGGGCTTTAGGTCATGCAACTAATCTAGCTCAAAACTTAATTTTTTAAAATTTTTTTAAACCTATATAAATTTTAGTCACTTTAAATTATACTAATTGAATTAGGGTCAAGCTTGGCGAAGCCATTTTTATGGATAGGTCAGAGGGATTTAGGAGTTAGGAACAAGTTGAAATAGAGATGACAATATATGAGGATTCCTGTGCCCCCTAAGAGAGGAAATGTATTAGTCTAAATATAGATGGTTATGACAATTTTAATATCCTAATGAAAGTTCTATCATTGTCAAAGATGTCAAGATCAAAGAGGAAGGATTTAAATCTTCTTACCAATGGAACTTGAACATATTAGGACCCTTACGAGGAGAGTGGCTTCTTTGAGTACACTTGTACTTGTATTGTCGCCCTTTAGTGATATTCACAATTATGGTGATAATTAAAAAAAGGCCTCAGTTGAAGGATTTAAATAAATCTATAGAAGCATCGACTCTACATAGTTAGAAACAGGCTCCTCTTAGTGGAACTGGGACCAAAATGGAAAAGGATACTTTTAGACATATTGAACAAATTGCACTAGTTAGTATGTTGACTGTTATGTTGATGAAATAATGTGAAGCATTGCTGAAACATTTGATGACCCATCAGTATGGTTGGGTTTTCAATGAACCAATTGATGTAGTGAAATTGGACATACTTGATTATTACACAATTATCAAATGTATAGTGTCTTTCGGTGAAGAGTGCACTTGCTTTAAGTCAATATTCAAATCTAGTAGGGTTTGCTACTAATGACAGAAACTTTCAAATGCAATAAAATATAACCCTCATGGAAATGATGTCCATATCATGATTGAAACACTCAATGAGTGTTTTAAAGTGAAATGGAATGCCATAGAGAAGAAGCTTCCTCTAGTTATTGATATGGAATTAGTACAACTAACATGTATACCACTTGCAAAGAAGAAAAAACTTCACAATGTAACAAAGAAAATATGTCAAAGGCTATTAGCCAAGTTATGAATATTGAACAAAAGTAAATAATTAGAGTCTTTTTTTGTGAATTACCTGAAAGTATCATTGACTTCCTAAAAGAGTGTAGTTCTAATGTTACGAGGATGAGATTAATATTGATATTGACACTCATAATGATGATACTTTGTTTAAATCGCAAAAGCTTTTAGATGACTTTTAGTTTAAAAGCAAAAAAAACCAAAAGAAAGCGAAAGATTGTGAAATAGAGGTATGATTATTCCTAATTTCCTCTTCCATATATACTTGCACTTTATTTTTAGGAGCTGCTTTTTCTTCTTGGATATATGTATTATTCATAGTAAATGCTCAAGTATGAAAAACTAATTACTAATAAAATTATTTTGATTCAATTTTGTGATGAGCTTGGTTAAGCAATTCATTATTGCAACTCTGCAAAAGTAGTTCAATTTCAATTGATGCATATTAAGGTTATAGGAAGTATATGTACTTTTAATATGACAACTGCAGTGGATCAGGTTCTTCAGCCAATAGTAGTTCTCTATTAAAAACTTGCTCATCACCTTTAAAAAAAATATAATTCAAAGCATATTGGATATACAAGTGGATAGTCCTATAAAATATTCCTTACATAAATATAATGATGTATGGGATTGACGAAAGTCGATAAGATTGTGGCTTTATTTATAGTATGTTATTTATTTCCTCATGTACTCTCATCTTTTGAGAAAAGTTCTACTGTTACATTTGAGTCAAAATTTATATATGGTATGATTATTACTAGTTTCCCTTTTATATAACAACTAAGCTAATGGTTTTCTGGCATTCGTTTGTTTTCTTTAAATTCAAATACGAAAGTTCATTTGGTAATATTTAGATGTGGCTAAAGCTTCGACTTCTCTTCAATCTACTAAGGTATATTAAAATTTTGGTGGATTATAGCCAAATAATAAAATGACAGGCCACCATAAGAGACTAGACTAAAATATTATGGTTTCTCTTGGTTTCTCCCCTTTCCTTTTATTATTTGCTGGGGTTTTGGTTAACAAGTTGTTTCTCTAAGGATAATGTGCAATAAGGAGAAATTGTTGGCGAGGAAAAAATGATCTTAAAGACCCAAAAATACAAAATTGTGAGTTTTCTAGTTCTATAAATTGTTCCTAGACTTTAATTGCATTCTCTATTTTTTCTTGTTGATTTATTTTTAAAGATCAATTTTAATTAATTCCTTTTCTTATTCAAAATTTTTGGATTGTTGGTGTATGTTATACATACATTACTTTTAGCAAAATTTTCAAGGCATATTGCTTGTATTTTGGATGGATTTTGAAGGATTTAACACTTAATTTGAGAAGTAATATTAATCCAGGTCTTATTTCTGCTTATACAAGGAAAAGAAACTAAAATGGAAAAGAATTGGATTAAATTAAAGTAATTTTGAAAGAATTAGAGATGAACCCTACAACAGTTGTAGGCGCCAACATGGTACTGTGTTAAGGGTCGTATTCAAAGATGATCACTTTTAATTCTCTTGTACACCCTACACGCCTTCATGTTGCTTCCTTGATAAAGAACGTAGCAACCTTGCATGGTCTTGTGTAGGTCCTGTATTGACATTGTTGATTTCTGGAGAATTTCTCAAAGAATAAGGCAAAATGCACTAACCTGTATTTGGGGCTGTATAGCTTATTAAGAATTAAGGTTTTGAGTTTTCAAGAAAAAATGAGGCAAAAAAGAAATCTTTAGCCAAGAAACATTTTGAAATCGTTTATGAGTTGATCTGCATCAGTTTTGATCAAGATTATATCATCCTTTGAAAATAGAGCAAGATTTTAACAAGAATTCTTTGAAGAATTGAGAATAAAAAAACAATGATTTCTTTATCTTTTTTTCCTTTATTATTTTTTTGTTAATATTCTTTGTTTAACTATTAACTAAATTGGGATATAAATTTAGGTAGTATAAACTTAGGATATAATATAACTTTATTAATTAAATTGAATTAAAGGAATAAAAATGGAAGATTCAATATTTAATTTATGCATCAGATTAGAGAGATGAGATGTGTGTTTAGGTCACAACATAGATAAAATAGGTTAAGCGCGAGTTGTTTGAAAGAAAGTTGCAAAGATCTTCCCAAGTAAAGGTAAAACCTATTTAGAGATTTCATAAAATGTATTAAAGCATTCTTAAAATGTCTAGATTTGAAAAGAGTTTTAGTTGATTAACCTATTAATAAGGGTTATATGTCTCGGTCCAAAAAATAAAAGTAATTCACTGAGCTAGATTGAAATTGAAGATACTGAAGCCTTAGGAGAATTCTCACCTAAATTTAGTTATTTCATTGATTGATATATTCTTGATCATTACTCTATTTAGTATTTATATTTGTTATTTATTCTATTTTTTTATTCAATCATATATAACCGTTGGCCTATTTTATTAAGTTTATGAATAACGTGTAGTTAATTAATAATCCTTATACTTGCTAGTGTTAGTTACAGCTATACTGTGAACTTGAAAAAATAGACAAACAATTTTTAATGCCATTATTAGGAACTGACGTTGTTATTTGCATATTTGCAAAATAACTAGACTTGCAATTTTGTTTTATTTTATTTTAGTTTTATTAACTGAATTTATATTTATTCTCTCTCTTTTTACAAATTACTTCTTGTATACACAATTTTGATGAACCTAAGAATCTTATTAAGTTAGATCCTAAGATTAAAAGAACACTTTACATAAAAAGAAGACTTTAGATGAGAATAGAAGCTGGGGAAGTACAAATGGCTGAAAAAAATATGAGGTTACTAAAGGATTTTGTGACAATAAATGCCCAGGGCATTAACTTAGGCATTACGAGGCCTCATGTTAAAGTATCCAAGCTAAAGCCCTCAGTGTCGTTTATGGTGCAGCTAAACCAGTTTAGAGATTCACCATTTGAATACCTCAACCTGCATTTATTGATGTTTCTAGAGTATTATGACACTTCGAAGTTAAATGGTGTATCTTGATGCCATCAAGCTTTGATTATTCCCCTTCTCTTTTAGGGATAAAGCTAGAATATAATTATAAGCCCTAACAACAAGTTCAATTACCATATGAGATAAGCTCTCATGCATTTTTGAACAAGTATTTTCCTCTAAGTAAGACCGTAGAGATAAGAAATCAGGTCACCATCTTTGCTAAGAAGGAAAGTGAGTCATTATAGGAAGTGTGAGATGAGACAGAAGGAATTCTTAAAGTCCTATACACATCATACATTAGAGACGTGATCAATAGCGCAAACCTTTTACGATGGACTAGCTTACAACACCAAAATATTTGTAGGTGCTATTACCAATGGAGCCTTGATATATAGATCAATAGATGAAGCAAACCACTATGAGTGGTCAAGTGAGATAGCCACTCCTAAGTAGATTCTAGGTAAGTATAATCAAGATTCCTTAAATTTTCTAGTTGCTAAGATAGACCTTTGTCTAAAAAAATTATCATATAAATGTTATTTTTGTCAGTGTTAGTAATATAGTTTGTGACATATGTGGATCCCTAAGCACTTAAATGTAGATTGCCTAATAGACAACTATCTTGAAATAACTAGATGACCTGCCTAGCACCTCAGGGTGGCCCTCCAGTCGATATCTGATTCAGTTGGAAAGTTCCCATAAAGTTAAGCCTATTACCCTTTTTACCAAAAAGCCTTAACTTAACATTAAAAAGATATAAGCAGTGGAAAATTTCGACAACACAACCTTCCCTAAATTTTCAAAAGCAACGTGAAAGTGCAAAACACTTTTATAATCGTCTCAAAATCCCCACTACAAATTTTTAACTTTAAGTCCATTTACAAGCAAACTCAATATATAAACTCAGACATATTCATGCATTTATCTTTAAAAAATTCATATACATGCGTTCTTTACACAAAACATAGTCCAAAAAATATTTATAAAAATGCAAATGTTCCCAAAAATATTTACAAGGTAAAAATGCTTATATAGCAGCACGTGACGAAGTTGACTAGTTGTGAGGTGGAGTCCTTGCTACTGAAGCCTCTAAGCATGCACCTGGGATGTTTCATTTAAAAACAGAAAAGAGAGTGTGAGCTAAACGAGCTCAGTGAGTGCTAGATTTTCTATTCAAATCTTAATCAACAATTTAAACCTCCCTAAAATAAATTCATCTCAATTTGCATGATTTAATATTTAATATAAAACATATATGCTTCCCGAAATCAAGTTTCTCAAATTGACTTTTCAAATAAATAATGACGGCATTAAAAATGTCATGAATTTCTTATACGACATAGCATCATTAACTTCTTTTCCATATGGTACCCTCAAGCATAAAGTCATAGAGTTGGTTCTGCATCGCTTACCTGCGACTAGTTAATCATTAGTGACGGAGTTAGCTTTACATTGCTTATTCGCACTAGGATAACCACTATACATCAGTAGTTATGAAACTGGTTCTGCATTGCTTACTTGTAACTGGTCAACCATTTGTTACGAAGATAGTTTTGCATCGCTTACCAGTTGTAGTTACGAACTTAGTTCTAGATCGCTTACTCGTACTAGGTTAACCACTATATACCAGTAGTTACGGAGCTAGTTCTACATTGCTTACCCTTAACTGGTCAACTACTAGTTACGGAGCTGGTTTTACATCGCTTACTGATACTAGGATAACTGTTATATACCAGTATAATAATATGTATAAAACCTATCGATATACCATAAATTAAAATCCCTTTCCTTTTTATCAACCATTAACATCATCTCAGTATAAACTCAAATCACATAAGATTTAACTTTCAAACTTCAATTCATATATTGCTAAAAACATAAAATTATACAAGCAATATTCACTTATAATGCATCATTTATAAAACGCATAATCCATATAGACTTTGTAATAGAATAGAAATCATTTTCATAAAATACATTTAAAATGCACTCACTGTTAAGCAACTTTATCGCTAAGCACACTAATGCATTATGTGTCTTTCCTTTACCTACACAAGCACATTTCACTTAGGCATTTATTTCCAAATTCGGATATAAGACATTAACACTATAAATTCAGTATAACCAAATTCAAGATTAGTATTTAGTTGCATAACATGTACGCCAATCATATTTCTGTTTACTACCGTAAGCTAAACAATTGTTCTCCGTTTCTAATTCTAACTTTAAAAGTAACTTAAAAACCATATTTTAGCCATTCTAAGTTATCAATTTCTTCAAAACACAATCTCACTCAATTGAATTCACCATAACATGATCATGCACGATGAGTCACAGTTATTACCTATGTCCAGAATCCATACCTCTACTTGTTCCTTACTTTTCATATAGCAAACTTTCAAATTAGGCTTTTAGATCTTCTAGAAATTTTTTCCCTAAGTCTCTAGTTTTCATATCATAAAAAATCACGCATTTAAAGTTCTAAATCAAGAAACATGCCCCAAACATCACAATTTGCTCCAACGCAGGGGTAACATCAAAACATCATTGTCAATCTCAAATTACAATATGATTAAGCCATAATTAGGTTTAGGTTTATTTTAGATAGTTTTAGTACTATGTCTTAGGTTTCATCTCTAATTAGAATCAATCAATTTGGAGGTCTGTAGGCTAATTTATGGCCAAAACAGCGAGACTGGTTCAAACTAACCTAAGACAAAATTCTAATACACGTTCCTCTCTTATCATATTCAAACAATTCTATGTAAAGAAACATTAAAGTATCACTAAGAAACCACTGATCTTAAACACGTATTTCTCACTCAAAACAAACCCATAAAAATAAAAAATTAAGGTTAGTAAGACTTACCACTTTCTTTCTCCAATCTTTTGGGTAAATGATGAAAATTTAGGTTTGATCAAGGTTTCTCCAAAATTCCATCAAAACTCCTTAACAATGGAAGCCCTCTTCTTTCTCTCTCTTTAGATGTCCTTCAACCTTGCTTCTCTTCTTTTTACTTTTATTTTTGCTCTCTCACGTTTTCCTCTCAAACACTCTCATGGTTATTAATCAAATGAAGACAAAAGTTTTGCTTTATTCTTTTTAATGCTCATTTAATGGATTTTACATTTCACCTTCCTATTGGTTCTCTTCTAATGACTCATTCTTCCACTAACACCATGTAAAATGAACAAATTGCCCTTTAATGAATATATAAAGACCAAATTGCCCTTTAATGCATACAAAAAGACCAAATTGCTCTTTAATGCTCCCAAAAATATTCCACAACTATCTTATCATCAAATTGACCATAAAATACTCAAATTAAGGTCAATATTTATTGATTGGATGCTTTAAAAATTTTCAAATGGGTTTAAAATCATTAATATCTATTACTTACCAAAAAGCAATGTTGTGAATACCGTACCGGACATGGTACCGGATTGGGTTCTGGTACGATACTGTACCGGTACCGGTTAATATCGGATACTGTTTCGGGTAATTTTTTAAATTTATGAAATAGTCCCTGAATTTTTTTAAAAATTACAAAATAGTCCATTGTCATATT
>JAOQML010000196.1:13834412-13849701 GCA_027568935.1 Erythroxylum urbanii | reverse complement strand
TTAATATATTTTAAATAATATTTATATTTTAAATAATTTTATTATAAAATAAAATATAGTTAAAATTAATAAAAGTGGTTTTGATTTTTATGTTGCTAAACAGTCTACTGTATGAAGCTCTTTTTAAAAAGTTATTTTTTTTAACTGACAGCCAAACAGTCAACTGATTTTTTAAAAAAGTTCTTCTCAAAAAAGCTCTATTAATAAAAGCTTTATTGACAAAAATTTTACTGATATAAGTTCAACCAAACAGGCACTTAAATGACGTTAGTTTATATGATCAACTAAACGGCTGTAGCTCAAGTCCTTGCACTGATCAAGTAAAAAGTATATGATGGCCCGTATCTCTTAAAAACAAGACTCTTTTCTATATTCTACATAATAAGTGTTTAGATTTTTAAAGATTTTGTTAAACTTTGAACATTAACCAAGGAAGGAAGTGGATATAGTAATGACTTTTGTCATTGTCAATTCATATTCATAAATAGGCGCAACGACATCCAGCATCCCCATTCTTCTAGTTTTGACTTTTCTTTTAGTCAGACCCTTATATGTGGGGCTTTGTAAGAGTTGTGTCTTGTGCTCACATAGACACAGGATGCAAAAATCAAAAGATGCGTTTCATCTGCGCCAAGCAATTGAACAATTTGGCCCATGAAACGTAAGATATGGTTTCATAATACCACTGCTAATAATGGCTTGGCTTGAAAGTCTCGTTGAGCACAGCACAAGCATTTACTCCAGCTATCATAATCTTGATTTTGATTAGCCACTTGTTTATATCGGCAGGCCATTCAAGATTATATCCGTTCGATTGTTGTGCACTAATACAGACTTCAAGTATGAGAATCGAATTAGGGACCTCTTCCGTAAGGGACAGATCTTATGTTACGGTTAACCTATTCCTATTCTGTTCCGTATTATCTTATATACACATTTGTGTGAGACCTAAAAAAATGTGTGGATGAGATGATATAGAAAATAATAAGAACATGTTAACCGGACACAAGATTTCACCCCCTTTCGTACGCCTAATGGTTCACAACTGCCTAAGTGGACTTTTAACACAGAACTGGCTCTTCATTTGTCAAAGTGTTGTTTATATTAAGTGAAGTGCCAAGTCTACCATTTTCTGCAATGGAATACGTATCCTAATTGTCATGGAAGAGTAACCTTTGCTTAGAAAAATGGTAATAGTTTGTAAAACATAGCAGCCGCACGGGAGGACACAGTAACAGTTGCCTTCTGCTTCTTCTTTATATCATCATGATGACGATGATCTTTGTCTCAATACCAAGTAATGGCTTAATTGTTGACCATAAGTAAGTATGGCTAAGCTGGGTGGTAGATAAACTATAAAGTTTCTGGCTGCTGCCACAGGTCTTTAGTTTCAACACATGTATCTGATCAAGGCCAAAACTGTGACCGTCAACCACTTCCTGTAATATTGTTTTCTTTCTTTGACTTGATCATAATTTAATATGACAAGTAACATCGTAAGAATTGAAATCATTATCCCTTTTATCCGCTGTCGAGTGAACGACAAAGAAATGAAATCACCGCTTTGGAGTTTGAATTGATCACACTCTCTCTTATTTATTGAAGAATTTATGGCAGTCGATAGCATTTCAACGACACACCAGCTGAAGGTAGTTGCCTACATTAACTTCTCTCCACCCACCTCCTTTCATTATTGTTAAAACTATTTGTCCAAGTACAGCTACACATATGTGTGTTGTGTGTATATATAATCTGTATAAATCCTTGTTCTTAAATCATTGTTATTATCCATATCAAAGGACCCTTTTTGATCAACATGGCTAGTGAAAGAGATCTCTTGTCCACCGAGATTGTGAACCGTGGGATTGAGTCTTCAGGTCCTAATGCTGGTTCTCAAACGTTCTCTGTGAGGGTCAGCAGAAGGTTACCGGACTTTCTCCAATCGGTGAACTTGAAGTACGTCAAATTGGGTTACCATTACCTTATCAATCATGCCATTTACTTGGCTACCATACCTGTTTTGGTGCTCGTGTTTAGTGCCGAAGTGGGGAGTCTCAGTAGAGAAGAGCTCTGGAAAAAGATGTGGGAAGATGCTCGCTATGATCTTGCTACCGTGCTTGCTTCTTTTGGAGTTTTTGTGTTCACAGTTTCTGTTTATTTCATGTCTCGTCCAAGGTCCATTTATCTCATCAATTTTGCTTGCTATCGGCCTCATGACGATCTCAAGGTAAATCTTCCTGATCGCCATGCAACCAAATGTAACTTTTTCTGCAGTTTTATGTTTCAGTAGAGAAGAATTTTGAAAGTCTTTTAATAAGCTGATCTCCATGTTGCTGTTGTATTACAAAGTTTAACAAGTTTGGACAAATGGTTCTTTTGTTGACATGTAAATTACTTGGAATATTTTAATAGTCTTGGAAATGACCAAGATCACAGTTCCAAATCTTGAAGCGATAACGTATGAAATTGCTCGATATTCCGATTATGACTAAAATCATCGTCCTGTATTTGATGTCAAGGGGTTAAATTAGGGCGGATGTATGTTATCACATTTTTTAACCATTATGGTACAAGTGGCACTTAGCTGAATTACAAGTGATTTGACATAATTGTTTACAAATAGTTAAACGCAATTGAGACCCTTACACAAAAATAAAGATGCTTAGTAATATGAACCGTTACACTGGTTTTGATGGTAGGGAAATAATGATAAACTTTGTTTATCATATAAAATATTGCTCAGAAGCTAAGAAGATGTGTTATATGGAATTCAGGTGAGCAGAGATCAATTCATCGAGCTAGCTCGAAGATCAGGCAAGTTTGATGAGGCGAGTCTAGAATTCCAGAAGAGAATATTACAATCATCAGGCCTAGGAGACGAAACTTACATTCCAAAAGCGGTGATGTCACAAGAGAACTGTGCAACCATGAAAGAGGGTCGGGCAGAGGCCTCCACAGTAATGTTTGGAGCACTTGACGAGCTCTTCAAGAAAACCAGGGTCCGACCCAAGGACGTTGGGGTCCTAGTGGTTAACTGCAGCATCTTTAACCCGACCCCCTCACTCTCGGCCATGATCATAAACCACTACAAGATGAGAGGTAACATCTTGAGCTACAATCTTGGTGGAATGGGGTGTAGTGCAGGGATTATCGCTGTGGACCTGGCACGAGACATGCTTCAGGCCAACCCCAACAATTATGCAGTAGTGGTCAGCACCGAGATGGTGGGCTACAACTGGTACCCCGGTCGAGATCGGTCCATGCTCATTCCTAATTGCTTCTTTAGGATGGGCTGCTCTGCAGTTCTCTTGTCAAACCGGCGTCGTGACTACCCTAGTGCCAAGTACAGGCTTGAACATATTGTCCGGACCCATAAGGGAGCTGACGATCGCAGTTTCAGGTTTGGCTTTATTTGCATTACTTTACCCCCTTTTTGTTGGTCTACTAATCGAGTAGAGTTTTCCTGCGTTTTAACTGTTGTGTTGACATCAAAACTAGCCTAAAAGAGTAATAGTTTCTAATTATGGAATCAAGGGTTTTCATTAATTTTGATGGAAGATTTTACATTGGATACTAGCCGAGTTCATTAACTGGTAATGAAAGCCTTGAATTTGATTTCTATCAACTTAGTCGAGTTCTTCACTTTGACTTAGTAAGTAATATACTTTAAAAATTGTAAAGATTCAACGTTTGTATTGGGATCTTGGGTTTAAGTATCAATATTTGGTGAAGTTCGATGCTTAGTCAAATTATTAGGTAACTTATATGGAGATAATTAGTAAGAAAGAAACAGATGTGTCATAACAACAATTGGATGAGTACATACACAGAGCCCGTTGGGATTAAAGAAAAATGAAACCGAGGTGGGTCCATAGACTTGGGCCACGGTTAGAATAATTGGAGGAATAATTAATGACCACATGTCAATGAGTTTAACTTAAGTGGGATCCACCGACAAATGAGTTTAAGATTTCGGCTACCTTTGGGATGTGGTAGTTGTAGATTTTTGTCGTCTTTAACTCAAGAACGAGTGTACAGATCCCTCAAAGAAAAGAAAATGAAGTAAAGGATCGAATAAATTATTTGCCTTCCTGAACAAGGTTTACGTTTAATCATTTGAGTTGAAAACTTGTTACTCTCGAAACTTATTACCAAAGACAACAACTTAGGTCGTAGAGTATACTTTAACTAAATAATATAAATGTCCAATCTTAATGCCTGATGACTAGTAATTTAAATCCCTGTTCAATGGTCAATATCCGCAGGTGTGTCTACCAGGAAGAAGATGAAGAAAAATTCAAGGGACTAAAGGTGAGCAAAGATCTAATGGAGATAGGAGGCGATGCACTAAAAACCAACATCACCACACTGGGACCTCTAGTTCTACCCTTCTCTGAGCAGCTCCTCTTCTTTGCAACCTTAGTATGGAGGCATTTATTTGGCAACAACAACACTCGATCAACCTTCCAACCATCTTCCTCCTCAAAACCATACATTCCAGACTACAAACTGGCTTTCGAGCATTTCTGCGTCCATGCAGCGAGCAAGACGGTGCTTGACCAGCTGCAAAGAAACCTTGAACTCAGCGAGAAGAACATGGAGGCCTCAAGAATGACACTTCACAGATATGGTAACACTTCTAGTAGCAGTATATGGTACGAGTTGGCCTACTTGGAAGCTAAAGAGAGGGTGAAGAGAGGTGACAGGGTTTGGCAGCTGGCTTTCGGATCGGGGTTCAAGTGCAATAGCCTGGTTTGGAAGTCCATGAAACGTACGAGGAAACCTTCTAACAATCCATGGCTTGATTGTGTTGACAGATACCCTGTGCCACTCTAGCCTAGCTAGCTTCGTTCGTGCATTGAATATGTAATCAAACACCGTCTTAGCTGTTTCCTATTTCTATGTTTCACATCCCTCTTAGGGAATGGCATTTAGAATTTTGAAATGGTCTTGTTGCTTCTATGATTATGGTGACCTGAACCAAAGGCGTTGAAGTGGAAACGTTTGTGCCAAAAGGTAAAGTCAATTTTAGCCATATGTTCGACAAAGTCGTATATTTTTTATTCCATTTCTCTGCGCTTAAGAACTAAATCAAAAATTACCAAAGACTTGTTCTGAAAAATTAATTCTTTCATCAGTTTATATATTTCAAGAAAATCAGAATGAGAAAGTGGTCAATTAACCAAAAAATGCTCCAAAAAATTACGTAGGTGCTCGCATCATTCTTAATCGATACTCAATATTGCAAAACCAACGACAACAACATTAAACTCTACTACGAGAGCTAGGTCAATATCGGCAAAACCAATGATAACATAGCATGTAAGCCCACGGTCGCTCTGTGGGCTTTAGCAACTATGCTTGTGTTGTTTGGCGGAGGAGCCCTACAAACACTCGCTTGATTTGCCTTAATTATTTAAGCATCATAGTGAAGCGAATTTTAATTTTAATTTTAATTTATTTATCCACTATATATGTATCTGTTGAGTAGTATTAGTTATTTATGTGTAAAACGACTTATGAAGACATGACTTAAAAAAAAAAAATAAGGGTATGATTTTATATATAACCTATTACTGCATAAAACAATTATAAGACATTGTTCTTAAAAACGTAGGTATCTAGGAACCTCAACTAGGCTGTACTACTTACCAGAAATTGTTGTGTATTAGAACCAACAAAAATATGACGCGTGTGGTACTTAATTGTAACTTAATTAAGAATACAATTTAAACAGCAAGATCTTATGCAACTTAGCAATAGAATTTATAGGGCACAATCAACTTTTGATGTTTAAAATTTTGGCTGTTGGTAGAAAAACCTCCTATATAGGAGCATTTTCATTTTTGGTTGTTTGTTTTAAATCAGCCAATAAATCAGCTACTCTCCAAACACCTTTAGTAGCTGTTTGACAGGTCAAACAACTGAAAACAACAAATTAGCTAAAAAAAATAGCTGATTGGTAGCTAACCAAACGAGGTCATTAGGTCATTCTACCAATTGCTGAAATTTTTTAAAGAAATATCATTAAATTTCATGGCTTAATGAAAGGAAAAAAGAATACTTTTTCCTTTATTAAAGCTCAAATTCGAGTAAAATAAAAAATTAAAAAAAGAAAAATTGTTATTGCTAGTTGGAAAGGAAATTAATAAATATTCATGCCCTATTGATTTGAACTTGATCCTTAATCCTAAGACCATTCCTTACTAATTTGCGTTGTTGATTGATATCAGGAGTCCTATCTTGTCCCCCTCATTTGATACAAAAACCTCTCATTCTTAATAAATAAATTGCAAGTGTCCTAAAATAGTATGTAAAATCTCTAGAATATTAAAGCTTGTTTTGAGTGGATTGTTTCACTCTTAGAATTATATTTTAATAAATGTTTTTGAAATAATAGAAGAGAAAATTTGATGAAAAATCTCTAGTCAAGCTGATAATGAAAAGAATGGATTTTCTCTTTATATTTAGTATAATGAACAACAATAATATAGACTTTACAAGGAACTATTTTAGGAAGGAAATTAACTGCTTTACATAATTCTAGCCTAGAAATATTGAATAATGATAAATTAGGGAACTTGAATATTTTTTATTGACTAATTGATTCTTGCAATCACTCCGATCAATCTCTTGCAACAACTCACATTGACGCTCCCCCTCAAATTGGTGTATAGATGTCTTCGATGCCCAAATTGTCAAATGAGTTGTAGAATTCTTTGTTAGGGATACCCTTAGTAAGTATATCTGTTAATTGATCTTTTGAGTTAACAAATGAGAATTGCACTATTTTGTCCTCAAGTTTCTGCTTGATGAAATATCGATCCACCTCAATATGTTTGGTTTGGTCATGTTACGTTGGATTGTGTGCAATTGCTATAGCTACCTTGTTATCACAAAATTACAGATTTAGGTGCATATCTAATTTCCTCCAATAGCCTCTTTAACCAAAGAAGCTCACAGAGTCCTTTAGTCATGCCCCTAAACTAGATAATGTAACCACCTTATATTTTTCACTCCTCCAAATGACCAAATTGCCCTCTACGAATGTGAAATACCCTAATGTAGATTTTCTATTGGTAATATTCCCTACCTAGTCTGCATATGTATAGCCATTAATATGTAATTGATGGTTTTTTTTTAAACAAGAGTCCTCTACCAAGAGATGACTTTAGGTATCGTAGAATTCAAACCACAACACTCATATGATCTTCATTAGGGTAGTGCATGCATTCACTTATCAAGATCACTGCATAAGCAATGTCAGGTCATGTGTGAGATAAGTAGATTAACTTTCCCGCAAGAAGTTAATACCTCTCTTTGTTTGTAGGTGTTTGATGCAAAAATTCTCCTAAACCATGATTTTGGACTATCAGAGTATCAATAGGTCTACAACCAAGTATTCCTATTTCAGATAATAGATCAAGTACATATTTTCTTTGTGACAAGAATATGCCTTATTTTAAACTAGCTACTTTAATGCCCAGAAAGTACTTCAACCCTTTAAGATTTTTCATTTCAAATTTAATTGCTAAGAACTTTTGCTGGCTAGAGATTTCCTCCTCGTCATTTCCTTTAACTATCATATCATCAACATACATAATTAGAGCTATTCGAGAAGAGAGTACGAACCGAATTGCTTTGCTTGTAACCATATTTTCTCATTACAAGGCTGAAATGGCTAAACCATGCTCTAGGTGACTGTTTCAATCCTTATAATGCTCTTTGTAGCTTACAAACTACCTCCATCGATGAAGAAGTAGTAAAACTAGGTGGAATGTCCATATATACCTCTTTCTCTAGGTCTTTATGGAGAAAGGAATTTTTAACATCTAATTGATGTAGTGATCAATCTATGCTTGCAGCAAGAGAGAGCAATACTCTTATAGTATTTAATTTTACCATAGGTGAAAAAGGTTTTTTGGTAGTCTATTTTAGACATTTGAGTGTATCCTTTTGTAACAAGTCTCACTTTGTATCTTTCAACTAACCCATCCACCTTATGTTTAACAGAGAACACCCATTTGCATCCCACAATCTTCTTTCCCTTTGGTAATGGTATAAGCGTACATGTACCATTTTTCTCCAATGCTTTCATCTCTTCATCTATTACTTGGGCCCAGTTGTGATTGATCATAGCTTTACTCACCATTTTAGGAACATGCTTCACGGATAGTTTGTGTACAAACGTTTTAAGAGGTTATGATAATCTCTAAGTTGAGACATGGTTAACAACCAGTTATTTTAACCTTTTCTCTTTGTGATCAGGTGAGTAACAATTTAGAGGCTTCCCTCGATTATATCTGAAAGGTAAGTTATATCTAATAGAATTATCTAAGGAATTATTTTGAGAAGATTTTAACCACTGTACCTCAAGAACATTCTCAGGAGATTGATTGGTCTGTGGTACTAATTAGCAAGATGGGAGTTGTTCATTTTTGATCTCTATATTCTCTTTTCCCTGATTTGCTAATATTTCTTCTCCACTTTCTATTGTAACATTCTTAGCATTCTTAATTTCTTCTTCACTATTGGTTGTCATTTGTTGAACCTCAACTAAAATTTTCATAGATGATTTTTTCATGTATGAAATAGAAGTTGATATTCCTTCTTTAAAGCCCAACCAGTTTGTCCAATTATGCTCTTCACTTATCATCTCCCCCCAAAGAGAGGACTGGGAAGGTTTTACTGAGGAAAAAATTCTCAAATTATAGAAAAGTGACATCCATAGTGGTATAAAGTCATTTAGTAGTAGGATCATAACACCGGTACCTCTTCTTGTGTACCACATGCCTTAGAAAAATGCAACAACCAGCACAAAGGTTGAGTTTTTCCTTTTGATTTTTGTGAAGGTGAACATACGCGACACAACTGAAGAATTAGAACAGAAGGCAATGTCACGTGATGAGCAAGAACTTGAAAGGGAGTTTTGAAGTTTAAGAGTCGCGATGGCGTTCGATTTAGTAAGTAAACAACTGTAACTAATGCATCTTTCCAATATTGTTTGGGGACATAGGCAACAGTCAAAAGTGCTCTAATTGTTTCCAGGATATATTTGTTCTTTCTATTATCAATGCCATTATGTTATGGTTTCTGAGAATAAGTTGTCTCATGTTGCAAACCATGTGTCTGAAAGTATTCTTGCATTTGTGTATTGTCCTATTCTGCACCATTGTAAAATTACAAAATTTAAAGTTTAGTAGAGAATTGTGTTCTAATTATACTATGAAATAATTGAAAAATTCCAAACACCTCATGCTTATTCTTAATCAGATAGAGCCGCATCATTCGTGTATAATCATCTACAAAGGTCATAAACCATTTAACACCAAAAGAAGTACAAATAGGGTTAGGGCCCCAAACATCATAAAGCACAATTAAAGAAGGAATTTCATTTCTTTTGAGGCTTAATAGATAAGGCACACGATGACTTGAAGCCTGAATAAAAGCTTCGTACTTTAAATTTGACTCATTCAAATTTTGAAAATAAACTTGGAAATAAATGTCTCAAATAACAAAATAAAGGATGCCCCAATCGATTATGCCATAATAGGATCTGGCTTTCTTTAACCCTAATATGATGCCCACTATTTGCCTTACTATGATTGAAGTCATCCATGTAATATAACCCCTCCCTTTTAATACCATGACTGATGATCTTCTTAGTGAGAGTATCCTAAAACAAACAAAAACTAGGGTACATTAATGCACAACAATTCAATTCCTCAGTTGCGTGGGCTATAAATAACATTTTATTAGGGAGTGATGGATCTAATAATGTATTTGGTAACGCAAAAGAGGGGAAGGAGAAACTGTTCTAGCCCCTGTCACTGGATATGTTACACCAGTAGCATTGATAAAGCTCATACGTTTTAGTTTTGTTTCCTCGAAAAAATTGCAAGGCTCAAATGCCATATGGTCAGTTGCCCCTGAATCGATAATCTAGTCATCATAATTCTCTTTTAAGCAAGAGAGAGCACACTTATTATTATTTGAATCAGTTTGAGTAGTCACTTTATTTGTAGAGGTAATCAACTCATATTGTGATACAAAAGATGAGAATCTTTGGTTACATGGGCTGCTCATCTAGGATTTTCACTTCCACCTGCATCCCACCTTTTTTTTATCTTAAGTTCATGCCACCAATTTGGGTACCCTTGTAGCTTTAAACATATTTCTCTTATATGTTTGATGTTCCCACAATGTGTGTAACCTCCTCTTTCTCCCATTAGTTTTGGTTTTCTTTAGGGTGAAAATTGTTGTGATTTATGTTATTGTTATGATTTTAGTCCTCCCTTAGAAAACATAGTAGCATCAGATGTGGTATCTCCATTTATCATCATCACTAATTGCCTTAGATCTTCTCTTTGGACTTGCATATAGGCTTTTTCTATAGTGGGGAATGGTCTTATTTGAAGAACATCTCCTCGAATCTTGTTAAGTCGATCATCAAGTCCATCTAAGAAGGTATAGACTCTATCTTCTTGTATAATAAAGTTATACTTTTGTATATCATTATCACATTCCATTGAATTTGGGTGAAGAGAGTCAATCTCTCTCCATAGGCCTTTGAGGTTGGTGTGGTATGTTTCAATGGATCCTCCTCCTTGTTTCATTCTTGTCACCTTTCTTTTAAGATCATATACTTGTGACATATTACTGCCATGAAAACCCACCTTCTCTCTAACCCTTCTTTTCTTTGTCTTCTCTATAACCTTTTACCATTCTACATTCACAAAATTCAACCTTTTGGAAACTATTTGATTGACCTATTCTGTGAGTTGGTCAATTATGTAATAATAGTAAGTGCATGGTGTAATTATAGCTAGCACTGGCAAGTTATGAATCAATCCCATAAAGATAATGAATATTGGGAATTACTCTTCCCCTATTATCTAGCCTAAGAATTGATTTTAGTTTTTAATAAAGAAAATAAATTAAGCAAATTAAATAAAATAAATAACGAAATTGGACAGCGAATTTCAGAAGCACTAGGAAATTATCGATAATGAGTAATTAGGATTTAGATTTCGAATCCCCAAAAATCGTAACAAATTAACCTTTTATCATGCAATTGTTTAATGATTTATTGGACTGTAAAAGCTTTTATGGTATACTAGTAGCTAAACTTGAGTCTACTAACAACTAATCCTAAGATTTCTAGTCGAATTACTTAGGTTAAATTTTATAAGATTGCATTATCGATTTATGAGTCCCTCTAGCCTCTATTAGGTTTGGCCCTAATCTAAAAGATTTATGTCATCCTATTTCTAGGGTTGCAATCAACTCCTTCCAATTATGGTAGATATATTTTCTCTAGGATTTCTCAATCTTTACATATGAAATCAAAATATAAATAAAACATGTAATTAGATCTAATATAACAATCAAACCAATTGCATTAATAAAAAAGCAATCATGTCAAAATATTAACATAATGCTCATCTAACCTAATGGTAGTGTGTCGTAACACTACACAAAAATAACTAGACTAAAAACTATAGCTAGTGATGAGTCTAGGCCGATCCCACAAAGAATGTGTGTAAAGCTTTTATAATGAAAATAATTGGTGCTTAGGTTGGGGGGAGGGGAGGTTTGGTTTAATTTCAAATAAAAAATAAAGTGAAACTAAACTAACGATAGCAAATTAAATCAAACAACATAAAAATGAGAAAAGTGATGAATGCATAGCGATTTAGTCATCAGTTCAATCTCAATCTATGCACAATTAAACATACTTCATTGAATTATCATTCTTATACCTCTCCTAGCAACTATTAATCGTAAGTTAACAATAAGCCCTGTTAAACCCAGTTTTTCCTTAGGCCGTGTTTAATAAGTTCTTTAATTAAACCTAGCTATCAAGCATCCTAAAATAAGCTCTCTAGATTTAATCAGACAGCCACATTATGAGTTAGCAAAACATATTAATCAAGGAAACAACCACATCAGATCGGGTCATTTAACTAAGGTTACGTTATCCCTAATGATTTGACACCATTAGTTGCCACAAATGAATCTAAAACACAATGATTACGTATTGTATTCAATTATAGTAATGAGTTCATATATAAACAATCTAACAAGAGTGAGATTAAAGATTATTCCTCTATGAAAACCAAATCTATAAGCATAGGATAACATAATCAATCCCCAGAGAGAGAAAGAACAACAAACACAATGAGAGAATGCCCAAATATGCCCATTGACATTGATATCACCTCCGAACCAATATTGGGAAGCTTAGCCCTCCATAGGTCTCCAAAGGAGTCGTGCTCTACCCCTTATTTGTGTCCTGAAACGATTTATAAACTCTTTGACAATAAATGTTCTATTTATACTCAAAATTAGGTTTAGGGTGCCAAAGTATAAAAATTTATGGTCGTGACTTGATAAACTCACGATTATGAATGGCCTCCTTGAAGCTTATGACCGTGAGCCTTCATGTCATGGTTATGACATAATAGTCACGACCACGACATAGAAGTCATGGCCATGAGTTGATGCTCAAGTCTATAACCTTTGGTGGTCTTGTGCTGCCTCACATGTTCTTTATTTTATGCATTTTCTTGTCTTCTCTTTGCTCTAATCCTTCTCCTTCTTGTTCCATGAAGACAACTGAGTGTAAATCTCAAGAAAACAGCTCAAAGAATGTGCTTTCAACTCACTTTAGCTCTTATGCTTCCAAATTGTACCTAAAACCAAATATGAGATAAAGTGAATGTCTTAAACATTTTAAAACATTAATCATTAAGTGTCATGGATTAACTATACCAAAAATTAAGCACATATCACCTAAATACTAACTGGACATTTAGTTATTAATCGGGTTATTGATGTGCGTAAGTTTTAATTAATTAATCTCGATAATCCACAAGCACACGGTTCATTTGCGTAGTACCTAAGGTGTCGATCCCATAAGGAGGGATAATCTAATCCTAAAATCTAAGGCCAGAACACTTCGCAAAATTCAAAATGTAATAGAACTAAAATGAAAATTCAATTCAATTAAACAAATCAATTCAAAAATCAATCACAAAGATATTAATAATTTAGCAGTTGCAACACACACTCAAGAATCAACCTAAAGGAATTACCAATTGAGAGAAAGGAAATTTTACCTATCTTTAACACTAACCTAATTGATTATAAATTACCAATTTATTGGTTCTAAATGATCTTAGGGTTGATTACTCTCTCTTAAGTTATAACCATTAACCCTAAATTATAAACCCTAATCAGATTATGGAAGTTGCAAATTTTCAATTAACAACCTATCCAAAATCCTAATTAGATCTGAAGTTATCTAATAAACTGTCGGAAACCTATGCAATATCTCTCTTCGCACAATTTACCGATTTGATTTAATTCTTGTTCCATTAAATCACCTAACTCTTATTAGCCCAATTTAATTATTTTTATCTGATTTACCTTCTCAGTTTGTTATCAAATTATGCATGTCTATAATTAAATCACAATAGATCCAAATAACACATAAATAATCAGATTTCATTAAATCAAAGATAAATTCTCGAAGGTAAGTTTAGAACATCATCAACATCCAAAAATCCTATCAACAACTGTTATTCTAATTCTATACAATAATAAAAATGAAAATAACAAGAAATATGAAATTGAACAGACGACGGAAGGTAGCGACGTCGGGAAACTCCTGCTATGGGAAGTATGTCGAGTTGACTTCTTCTCCTCTTCTCTCTTATTTCTCTATCTCTCAATAATTCTCTCTAGGGTTTCTCTAAAAGTGACTGATGCAAAAACTCCCTCTGCCTCTTTATCTTGTTCTTTAAATACCTTTTGTGTTCTGAACAACCCTAGGATTTTTCTGGGGTCCACAGGTCTAAAAATTCCTCGAGACTTGACATTTTTGAGTGTTTGCGTATCTGCTTAATGCAGGCCACAACTGTGGCCCTGTAAGCCATGATTATAGACCACATCTTAGCCTTTTGTCACGATGCCACGATCGTGGGCCATGTCTTAGGCTTCTGTCACAATCGTGGCCCAGCTAACTTTGGTGCTTCTGTGTAACACGCCCACTGCTATAAGGTACATACCGGAACCCCCATATGACATTCCAGTACATACCTTATAACAACGGCATGTTATAACCTTACTTTCTCTATATTATATGGAAATTAATCCAACTTAATCATGGCATCAACTAAATACAAGAAGTCACTAATTTTTTTTTTGGGAAGCAAATTTCCTCCTTTTATTTCATAAATACCGAATGTACAGACATGGTAGTTTTCCAAGATCTATTTATGTACATCATCAACATCTAATACAAAATATGCTACATGAAAGAGGAAATACAAAAGATCTAACTAAATCCTTCAGTCCAGCTGACCAATCTTTGAGCTATATTTTCTTTACAAAAGTACAAGAATTAAGTTTCTTGTATGGTCTCTCAGTAGCTAGAATCCTCTCTGTGTCCTAAAATGTCAATGTACAATTTTGGGTGAATTTAGTGAACTCAGATAAGCTAACCATCATCGATGGTTCACTCAATTCATGCATCACAATAATACACGTAACATATTTTTCACATCTTTGCATATTCGTAAAACATCACCTTTCACTTTCAACACAATCATAATGATCATTTCATTAATGTAAAATACACACATCAAATATAAATGCAATGCACGTAAAACTCACATTCATTTATTATTGTCGTTGTGACCGAGTGCCTCTTTTACTAGCCCATATCCCTTAGTGGATACCGAGCTGTATTAAAAGATGTCCCATATCCCTTAGTAGATACCGGGTACATTCACAACTGAGCCCGAGGTTCTGATCACAGTCTGAGCTTTAAGTTCTTTATCCTAGCTACTCTAGTCACAACTTCCTTTATCTATTCTAATATCGACATGTTTCACATATCATATGTTCAATCGGACACATGCTTGCACATTCACATTCAAATTGCTGGAACCCCTCCCCGGGCGGGTTACGGGCCCGACGTCCTACGTGACATCTGGACGTGATCCCACGAGGGAGGAATTTCCCACCAAGTCAAACTTAAAACAAAGAAACTCATTTAACCTACCTCCGAATAAAAATAGAGGTAGATCATAGGAAAATTCAATAAAGGTTGACTCCGGAAAAATACGTGGTGGGATCATAGAATGAACATAGGCATAAAAATAAATTATTCAAGAACAAAAATTTCAGAAAAAAACATTTAATATACAATTTAATAGATAGCAATGAATTAATAAAAATAGCTAATAATGATTTTCAAATAATTTAAATTCATAGGAAGGGT
>JAOQML010000196.1:13808805-13824656 GCA_027568935.1 Erythroxylum urbanii | reverse complement strand
AAACATTCACGTTTAACACTAAAAACATGCTTTTTCTGTAGAAATAATACACTTATAAGAGAGTTTACCTCAAACAATACACGATGAGTAAGACAATAATCGAAAACAGCGAGAAAAGGAGTCAAAAAACTCGTCACTGAATGGTTTGTGAGGAGAGGAGAAATGAAGGCGCGAGGAGAAATGAGGGGGTCGGCGCCCAACTTATAGGCACTGGATTACCGACGGAACATAAGATTTCGTCGGTAATCTAGGTTTCCAGACGACGCAACCGCCGACAGTTACCAACGGACAAGCCCATTCCGTCGGTAAAAGAGAGGTAATTTAATACGGTGGAAACTCAAATACCGATGGACACATAACATTCCGTTGGTAAAACATCGGTAACTTAACCCGGTGGAAACTCAAATACTGACAGAACAATAATTTCGTAGGGACTCTAGGTTTCCCTGCCGACATTTCCCGACGGACTCAACATTACGTCGGTAAAACATCGGTAACTTAAATACCGACGGAATAACTATTACGTCGACAAACTAGGTTTCCTAGAAGCAGTTACCGACGGACACAACACATTCCATCGGTGATTAACGCTTATCGTCCGTCTTCATCGAAACAACGATGTTTGTTGACAATTTGCCGACGGAAGGATTGTTCCGTCGGTAAATAAGCTAGTAGATATTGCGACGGAACAAGTTTCCGTCGGTAAATGATAGCTTTGTTTCGATGGTAAGTTAACCGTCGGTAAAACGGAATAGCAATTAAATTGCGGGAACGGTTCCCGCATTTTTTCCCGACGCAGTGAGTTGTGGCGTCACTATATGCCGTCAGAGATTATGCGCGAAGTTTTTCCTACAGTATTGGCGACGGATGTATTTTTCGTAGCTAAATCACCGTATTTTCTGACGAAATTTTTACCTTCCGTCAGTAAGTAGCGACGGAAATCATTTCGTCGATAATATTCCGACGCTATTACGTGATTTTCTTGTAGTGTCAAAGTTGAGAGCATGTAAAGATGCATCTAATTCACAATGAGAGCATTAAAACAAGGAAAATCATGGTAATGAATATCGTACCATACTGGCTGAAAAAAGGTTCGAAAGGTGATGTTCCGGTACCGAGTGTTTGTACGAGCTTGTTTGCCTAGTACCGGTGGTATTCAAAAAATCAGCCACATACAGGTCGATACCAGAAAATTTAAAACATATAGCGATTTTTTGCAAAAAAGTTAAAAAATAAAAAATTGAAAGTTAGAGCATTTTATTGACAATTTTTTAAGTTTGGGCTAAATTTGAAAATTTTTGAAAGTTTGGGCATTTTATTTCTATTTTTTAAACTTCAAGCTACAATTGAAAAATTGAAAAAAGTTTGGGTTTTTTTTGGTAATTATTTGTGAATTGTGAATTGTGAATTTGTGATGGTTGAAATTATTGGTTGTTGGAAACGAAATTGTTGGTTGTTGGAAACGAAATTGTTGGAAATTTGGAAATGACAATTGTTTATGTATATTTCGTGATGTTTGAAACTTGAATTGAAATTGTTCAAAATTTTTAGAAATTATTAGGAATGGAAAAGTTGGAAATGGAAATTGTTTATATATGTTTTGTAATGGTTGAATTGAAAATGTTGGTAAATGTTAGAAATAAAATTGTTCGAAATTGTTGGAATTTGGAAATGGAAATTGTTTATATATATTTTGTGATGTCTGAAACTTTGAATTGAAATTGCAGAAAGTTGGAAACATAAACTACCATTTATTTCCATTTAATCATTGCGTAAAATATGTTGAATTATTTGGTAATATATATGTGTGGGCTATCATAAATGTTTATAATAGATAGTGAAAGTAGTGATGTATATGTGTCCAAAAGGAACTTTTTTCCAAATTATGAACGTGTTGTAGGCTAAACTCCAACCACTTATACTAAGACTTATTAATGTCTATTAAAAATCCTAGAAGCAATTTATATATTTAAGAACCAAATATAGAATGGTGGATATAATATTATGGTTTGTTAGAAATTCAAAGAAGATTCAAAGGTTTAAATAAGAAAAAAAAACATTTCCAAATGAAGTTATATCTTTCAACTTGATCCTCATGTTATGAATATATCTTTTAACTTGATCCTATGTCATTCAGTATTTGGTGATTATGTGAATCATACCCTTCAACTTGATCCTTATGTTTGAAACTTTGAATTGAAATTGCTCGAAATTGTTGAAAATGGAATTTGTTTATGTATGTTTTATGATTATTGGAAATAGAAATTGTTTATTATGTTTTATGTAATTATGTATGTTAGACTAATTGAATTGTTAGTCTTTTACTTGTGGTGAATTGTGTTCGATGATATTGAATTGTGTATGATGTAATCATACAAAATGAAATATATTATATAAGATGAACATGCGTATTATATAATGAAAATATGTGTTCTTTATTTTGATATATGCATTCATTTATTTTTACAGATAAATGGAAGAAAGTTTAAGTACTCTTGATCAAACCACTTCAGGAATATACAATGATCCAACTTGGGCTCATGTTACGTTAGTTCTTGGTACAAGGAACCATACTATTTGCTTGTTTTGCAATAAACATTTGAAAGGTGGAGGAATAATTCGATCAAAGAAGCATTTAACTGGGGTTAAAGGAGATGTGGAATCTGTAAAAAAGTAAGTCATAATGTGAAGTTGTAGATGAAAACTTTATTTGAAAAATATCCACACGAGAAAGATAGAAAGGAAAGGTTGAATTTTGAAATAGGTAGTGGAAGTTCGTTTACTGATTTTAGTGATGATTGTGGATTTTTTTGAAGGTGATAGTGGTAGTGCTAGTGCTAGTGCTAGTGCTAATGCTAGTGTTCCATCCCAGGCCCAGCAAGAAGTAAATATTACACCTGGACATGATGTTAAGAAAAGAAGAATGCAGGTGACTAGATTTTTTACACCACGAATAACTTCTTGAACCTAACCTTCAATTCGTAGGCTAATGTAATCAAAAAATGCAGCTCACAATATCGATATGGCAGTAGCTAGATGGTAGTATGATATAGATTCATCATTCAATACTTCCCAGTCTTAATATTTTCAACCTATGGTGGATGCAATAGCCTCTTACGGTCTGAGATACAAACCTCCTTCGGTTAATGACTTAAAAAGTAAACTTTTAAGTTGCCCAGTTTTTGAAATTAAAAGTTATTTGGTAGAAAGAAGAGTGAATTGGGGTACTTTTAGGTGTTCTGTGTGATGGTTAGACAAATAGGAGACAAGAGCCTATTACTAATTTTTTAGTTTATTCTACAAATGGTTCAATGTTTTTAAAGTATATTGATGCATTTGGCCTTATTAGAAATATTAATACTTTATTTGAGATATTTGATGAAGTTGTGAACGAAGTGAGACCAGAAAACATTGTTCAGTTCATTACTAACAATGATTCCGTTTATAAAGTTACAGGAAGAAGGTTACAGAATAGGAATAATTCTTTTTTTGGACATTGCATTGACCTGATGCTAGAGAATATAGTAGATCATAGGTATTTTCCTGTTATTGATGAGACCATGCAAAAAGTAAAAAGGTGACCAAGTTCACCTATAATCGTGCATGGGTGTTGAATTTAATGAAAAAGGAATTTACTAATAGTAGGAATTTGTGTCATCCTATTGTGAAAAGATTTGCAATGAATTTGTTCTCACTTCAGTCTTTTGTTTCAATGAAGAAAGAGTTTAAGACAAATGTTTACAAGTAATAAGTGGGTTACATCTTAGCATGCTAAGTATAATGCTAGATTGGAGGTTTCCATCATTATACTGGAAGATAGAGAATTTTGATCTCAATGTCAACTTATTATCCGAGTTTGTGAGCCTTTGATAAGGGTGCTTTGCTTGGCTGATAGTGAAGAAAAGCCAACCAGGTTATTTTTTTTATTCTATAGAGAGGGCGAAGGAAGCAATCAAGACCAATCTGAAACATAAGTCTTCTTTGTACACACCGTATCTTGCAATCATCAATGAGAGATAGGAAAGGAAACTTTCTTCTCTATTGATTGCAGTTGAGGTGTTTTTGAATCCTAGTGTTTATTTCAGACCAAAGTTTACTAAGAAAGCTAAAGTTAATAGAGGAATGATATTCACTATTACAATAATTGTTGTCCATGAAATGATACAAGATCTCTTGAGCTCACAAATGAAGCTTTATAAGCAGACTTCTGGGGATTTTAGAATGCCGATTGCTATTCGACAAAGAACAAAACTTTCTCCGGGATCAACTATTTCCTTTTTCTTATTTTTTGAAAATTAATTATCAATTTATTTTGTTTATAACGCTACTTTTGTTATCTTACGACTTACAGTTTTTTAGTAGGATCAATTCAGAATTGATGTTCCCAAATTAAAAAGGTTTTAATTCAAGATGTGAGTACAATAGGTTGTGAACGGAACTGAAGCATATTTGAATTCATCCATTCCAAGAAAATAAATAGATTGGAGTATAAGAGATTGAATGACTTGGTTTTCATTCATTACAATTTAAAGTTTCGGGAAAGGTATGTTATTATCATTATTAATTTCAGTATAATTTCTTGTAATTTTCTAATACTTAAATTTTTTGTTTACTAGGACTCTTAACAGCAAAAGTAGTTCAATAGATCCAATTTTCATTGATAATATCGATCATTTGGAAGATTAGGTTTCTGAGGAACTAGGTTTTGTCTTTTGGATGGGAAAGCATTGACCTGTCATTTAGTGCATTAAATTTGAATGATGAAGATTTTGTACCAAATGATAACTAAGGTCAATGCAGTTATAACGGGTATCCTCCCGTAAATGATTGAATAAAGTTTCAGTTTTTTATTTTTCCCCTTCTTTTAATTTTACTTATATTTGATGCATATGTTAAATTCTATATATGTAATATAATTGTAAATGTTTTTGTTTCAGGTTTTACATCTACTTGGTTGTTTCCTCATCACAAACTCTTGTCATAAATTGTAATGTTTTGAAAGTCAAGGATCTTATTGTTCTTTTTATTAGATGTTTTGATGTAATTATTGTTTATTACATGATAAGATGATGACATTGTAATATTTTTAATACTTTGTATTATTCTTAATTTTATATTTGTATGAAGATGATTGTCTTTTTTTATATTGATTATGGTTATTATTTTATGTGAAATATCTAAACATTATTGTTATTTCATATTAATTGTGGTTATTATTTATTATTATGATTTTTTGAGACAGAGTTCATGTAACTTATAAAGTATACAATATAATTGTACAATATGACAATGGACTATTTTGCAATTTTAAAAAATTAGGGGCTATTTCATAAATTTAAAAAATTACTCGAAATGTTACCCAATATTGACCAGTACTGGTACAGTATTGTACCAAAACCCAATTTGATACCAAGACCAATACGATATTCTCAACATTAATGAAGATTCTATAACGCATCTCATACTAGACAAAGAATGTCTTAAATTCTTTAAGATGTCCTTCAAGATATATATTGTTTGTAATAGCTCATACGGAGCTATGAATTGGAAGCGTAGGTCTAATGGTAACAGAAATACCTACTGTACTTATGAATTTAAAAAGGCACACTAGAACTAACATACAAAAAGAAAACATCCTTTCAAAAAGTAGGACATGACTGAAGTCAAGTGCTTTAACTATGGAAATAAGGGTCACTTTACTCGCAATTGTAATGAGCCCAAAAAGGTACAATCTTATTGTATAGACATTTTTTCTATGCATGCCTCTTGTTTTAGTTTTCTAATTGAATCACATCCTTTGTTAATTACATATTCGAGAGCAACCAACTATGTAGACGTTGTAACATCCCGTTTTCTCATGTTAAGAGTTAGAACCTTAGAATATTGTACATGAGAGATTATTTAGAAGTTAGAAAGTGCATTTCAAGCTCATGCATAATATAGCACACACACACATGTGAATATTAATTCTTGCACACATTACAATAATTGTACATGCATTCATTGACATTTTCCAAGTATAATTGATTATAAATGTGATTTTTTATATAAATTGTGGTTTATATGTATTTAAAATTTGAATTGATATGTATAAGTATTGACTTAGGATTTTTGGTGAAACTTATAAAATTAGTGAAATTTTGAGTATTTTCGGGATTAGAAAAAATGTCAAGTGGCAGGAAAATTGATAAATGGAAGTAGAAATAAGAATCAAATGGTAGTGGAAATTTTGATAAATAACATTAGGATTTATTGATAAGTGTCATTGAAAATTTGAAGACAATTAAAGTATAAATTAGAGTTGATTGGACTAGTTAATAAGAGAACCTAGTTTAAACCTATAGAGATTGGACATGTGGCAAGTAACAAGTGTCACTTACCAAGCCTGGTCTTAAACCCATGATTCTTTTAACTTCTTCAAAGACCATTTAATTGTTTTGTATCTTACTTTTTCTTCTTCTTTTTTATGGCTTTCTTCTTCTCCTCTTTCACGAATTTTTCTCACCAATCTCCATTCAAGTTGAACCTAGCTCTCTCATCCTGCTACTCTCAACTTGTTGTCTTCTTCATTTTCCATAAGAAAACCTAATCTATTCCACCTTCAAGATGGTGATCATGTGGCATGTGAAGTTAGGGCTTCTTGGTGTTCTTGAAGAGTTTGAAGTTTTTATCAAGTAAGTTAATGCTTTAATCTTTATGAGTAGTGATAGATGAAACTAATATGATGGATGACTGGAGATTGGAGATTGATGATTTGTGCATGAAATTTTATATATGTTTTAACGTAGGTGTAATAATGGAAGAGATCATGTTTTTAAATTTTAATGTGTTAATGTTGTTCATGAGTTGCTTAATAAAAAGCATTTATGATGATAGATTTAAGGGATGAATGATTATGAAAAAGGAAGTGTGAACTATGATGATGTGTAAATGAAGAGGTAAATAAAGTTATGTCTTACATTGTGTTATGATGAATGATAATTCATGAGTTTAGAGCTAATAAGAAGAAGCATTATGCTTTCTTGAATATAGATGAATTAAGGTGATGGTTAGAAGTGAAATGAAGATGAAAATTGGAGTTAAACATGTGCAGAAATTTGGAGTTAAAAGTGTATAGGAATATGTTCTGTTTTTAGTGTTTATGATCAATCATAGATTTTGATTTGTGTATGGATGTTATTGAATTGAAATGGAGTTATGAATGAAGGGGAAATGGTGATGAATTAAGCTGTAATGTTAGACTAAGCATATAAGGTGTTGGAAGTAACTTGTAGGAGTTAAAGAGCTAGAAACAATTGGAGAAGTAAATGGGATTCTTCTGATTAAAGCATCCCAAGATCGTGGGAATACTTAACAAAGGCAGAAAATTCTTCTGCTAACAAATCCCACAATCATGGGAATTCCCACGATTGTAGGAATGCTTAGGGTAGGCAAAAATTCTCTGCCAACAAATCCCATGATCGTGGGAAATTGTCCACGATCGTGGGAATTGGTTAAACCTCAAACATATTTCTTTTATGTGTAAGTTGAAGTAGCAATTGGTTGGGTACTTACATGTGAGGCATTTAGGCTTAAATGAGATTTTGAATGAACCTAGTCATTGATGAATGAAGTGATTAAAGAGAGTAAAGTGTATTAGATATTAAAGAATGATTGAAAGGTGTTGTTAATTGATTATGAGATGTGTATTAAGGAAATGTACCTGGGATTGTCATTGAGCATGCATTGTACATAACAAATATACATATATGCATAAATGAGTACCTATATGATTGTGCAAAGTTGTAATGTGGTAATTGTGTATGTTTGCATGATATAGAGGAGCAATTAGAGCAATTGAATCTAGACATTGCCAGGACCTCAAGGAAATAAGCTATCTGGAGTAAACAGTGAGTATCCTAAGATGGTCTCACTTCGATTTTTTTTTTTGTTAAACTATGTATTGAATTATTGTGTGATGTGTATATACTGATTCCGGACATTGAATGTCCAAGGCGTTTGATGCATGAAAACTATTAGAAGTGCTCATTGTATGTTATTTGACAGAATAAATGCTCTCAACAATTTTGTTGAATGCTGGATTTAGGTCTGAAGAAAAATGTTAATGAGAAAGAGAATGTGAATATGATTGATTGAGCACAATGATTGAATACGTGTAGTGCTTTTCATTACATGAATGCATGAAAGATAAAGGCAGTTGTGACTGAAGTTGCTAGTAAAAAAAAGCTTAAAGCTCAGAACGTCGTAAGAGCCTTTGGCTCACTATATAAAATAAGCTCTGTTTCCCCAACGGATAAGGGACAGTATTAATAAGCCCAGTATCCACAACGGATATGGGATAGTGAAAAAGGCACTCGGTCACAACAATATAATAAGCGAATGTGAGTCTCATAAACATTACATATACACTTGATATAAATATGAGTTGAATGACTGTAATGTATTATTGAATTATGTTGAATGAGAAGTGTGACAATTGTGTATAAAGTGTTATGTGATGCCACATGTTGATAAATGAAATGATGTGAATTATGTGATAAATGAATTGATGTGATATGTGATATGGGTGAACCATCAAGGATGGTTAACTCACGGAGTTTACAAAAGTCACCAAAATTGCAAAGTTGACTTTTCAGGTTTGAGAGAGACAAGATAGCTTCTAGGACAGTTTAAAAGAGACTAGTACTGTTTTTGGATAGAGGATATGGATCACAGGTCAATCAGATGGGACTAAAGGATTTAGACTAAACTTTTGTATACTTCCTCATGTATATAGCATGTTTTGTAAACAAAGCTGTAGACTTTGATAGGTTGTTGATATTGTACATTTATGGATGATGTTGTAATGCTACAATGTACATATTATTTATAAAATGAAATGAGAAATTTAGGTTTTAGTCATTGTAATTCTTATGTTTTTAAATTATGATATCATGAGTTAGTGAAAGTGATATAGTTAGCGCACTGCTTCCGTAAGGCATGTACTCAAATGACTGATAGACATACAGGCACAAATGTCTAATGGGAGTGGGGTACCACAGCGAGTGGTATCAGAGTATGGTTGGCATCTATAGGGATATATAGGAATGTTAGGCATGAAATATCGTGAAAAATGTGAATAGTAATTGAAGTTATTATCTATTATAGGTCATTTGCCATAGGTGAACAAGTGGGACAACCAACTGACTTAGGATCAGTAGGAGCCAGTAGGGAGTCCTTTGTGTCTCAACCAGAGAGAATGCCTCTGAGAATTCTCGAGAGAAGGGAAAGAAGGTACGATAAGTTGCAAAATTAGGAAGCTATGGACTTCTACAGAAGTACAAACCCTGTAGAGGCCGAAGGATGGCTAGAGAGAACAGAGAGAATTTTTTATCAGATGGATTACAAGTCAGGCGAGAGGTTCGACTATGCAATTTCCTTACTGCAAGGCCCAACATACCACTGGTAGAAAATTGTTCCAAGAAGTACTACCAAGCCTTGTAGCTTGAGGTGGAAAGACTTTTTGAGAGTCTTCAAGGAGAATTATAAGCCCAAAATCTACTTAGACAGAAATATGAAGGAAATTTTGGATTTAAAGCAGGGTAGTTTATTGGTGGCAGAGTATGTCGGTGGCAGAGTGTGAGATTAAGTTTAATGAGCTAATGGGATATGCTACTGCCTTAATTCCTACTGAGGAAGACAAGTGTAAGAGATTCGAAGATGAGCTAAACATGGAGATTCAGACGAGGTTAGCCATTTTAAATTTGGGTAATTTTACAAAACTACGAACTGCCTCGATCCGAATTGAGAATTTATTGAAGGATAGTTAGTCAGAATATGGATCAGAGTCTAGAATGAAAAGGCCTAGTGAATCTGAATCTCAGGGTGGTTCTGGCAAGAGGTCTAGCAAGTGTCAGAACCGATCTTTTTAACCACCTACTAGATCAAGACAGTCGAGGTTCAGACAAAGGGGTAGCTTTGTATAGCCTGGTAGTGGAAGAGGTGCAGTATCGGGACAGTTACCCAATTGTGAGCATTGTGGGAAGAAGCACAGTGGTGAATGCTGGAAGTTGACAGGAGTCTACCTTCGATGCAGCTTATTTGAGCATCAGATCAAAGATTGTTCTGTTGTGTTTGGAGCACTGTCTGGAAGGAGAGGAGGAGGAGTAACTGAAACTACTGTCCAGGAGAGCCAAGCTAGTGGGTCTGGATAAAGAGGTCGTGGTAGAGGCAGAATGAGCTCTGAGAGTCCTACTGTCAGGACTGAGGTATGGAGCAACCAACTACAATCTCAGGCCTAAGTGAATGCAATGACCATATAGGAGGCTCATAATTCTCCGGATGTCGTTGTAGGTGTGTTGCTTATATTTACTTTTAAGGCTTTTGTATTGCTAGATCTTGGATCTACACACTCTTTTATCGCATCACATATGGCATCTAAGTTGCATTTTGATAAAGAGCTATTGAGACATAGATTAGAAGTGAGTATACCAATAGGTAGTACTACAGTAATAAGAGAGGCCTGCAAGAGGTGCTTGATTTGAATTGATCAGGAAGAACTGGAGGTAGATTTAATTGTACTACAGTTAAAGGAAATAAATAGTATACTAGGCATGGATTGACTCACTGCTCGTAGGGCCATTATGAACTGCTATACTAAGGAGGTAATATTAGAATCTCTTACTCAGCCGAGAGCAGTTTTCAGAGGTTTTAGTCAGGCAGTGCCAACTAGGCTGATCTCATTTATGAGTGCCTTGAGGTTGATGCAAGGAGGATGTGAGGCTTATTTGGCCCACGTCATTGATACTCGAACTGAGCAGAATATATAGGACATTCTTGTGGTCAGGGAATTCCTAGATGTGTTTCTCGCTGAGTTATCTAGCTTACCTCCAGATAGGGAAACAAAATTCACGACCGATTTGGTTATAGGTGCTGCTCTTATATCTATTCCTCCATATAGGATGACACCTATAGAACTAAAGGAGTTGAAGGTCCAACTGCAGGAGTTACTGGAAAAGGATTTCATTAGACTCAGTGTATCACTATGAGGAGCACTAGTCTTATTTGTGAAAAAGAATGATAGAACTCTAAGACTATACATCGATTATAGGCAACTGAATCGGGTAACCGTGAAGAACAAGTACCCGTTACCTAGAATCGATGATTTGTTTGATCAGTTGCAGGGAGCTCAGGTGTTCACTAAGTTGGACTTAAAAGCTGGGTACTATCAGTTGAAGATAGCAGAGACTGATGTACCGAAAAATGCATTCAGAAGCAGGTATGGGCATTTCAAGTTCTTAGCAATACTGTTCGGGTTGAATAATGCCCCAACTGTATTTATAGCATTGATGAATAAGGTATTTCAACTTTACCTGGATCGCTTTGTGATAGTGTTTATCGATGACATTTTAGTATACTCAAATAGTAGAGAAAAGCATGCTGAGCACTTAAGAGTAATCCTACAGATCTTGAGAGAAAAATAGTTATATGCCAAATTTAGTAAATGTGAGTTTTGGCTGAATCAAGTCGTGTTTCTGGGTCACATAGTAAATAGACAAGGTATACAAGTGGATCCCAGAAAGATAGAGGCAGTAATGAAGTAGGAGACTCCAAAGAATGTATCAGAAATCCAGAGTTTTCTAGGATTAGCTGGATATTACCAGAGGTTTGTCGAGGGGTTCTCGTTGATCTCAGCCTTTCTGATTAAACTTTTGAGGAAGAATGTGGTTTTCAGATGGGATGACAAATGCCAGAGGAGTTTTTAGGAGTTAAAGCATCGGTTGACTACAGCACTGGCATTAACTATTCCATTAGGAACTGGAGAATATATAGTATATTATGATGCTTCACATTAAGGATTGGGATATGTATAATGCAGTATGGCAAAGTGATAGGCTATGCATCAAGACAATTAAGGTCTCACGAGATTAATTATCCAGTACATGATCTAGAGCTTACTGCAGTAGTTTTTGCTATAAAGATATGGGGACATTATTTGTATGGAGAGACTTTTTAGATTTATACTGATCATAAAAGCTTGAGGTATCTATTGAGTCAGAAAGAGTTGAATATGAGACAGAGGAGATGGATAGAGCTGTTGAAAGATTATGACTATAAGACTGAGTATCATCCGGGAAAAGCTAATGTGGTGGCAGATGTACTAAGTGGAAAGTTGAATAACAGTGAAGCTCAGATTCAGTTATTGAGGTTACCGAGCTTAATTCAATTGACAGCTCTAAATGTGGAGTTAAATCTAGAGCAAAATAAGGCATTGATAGCCACACTTAGCCTAAGCCGATGTTGCATAACAGAATCAGAAAGGTACAGAGTAAAGATCCCGAGATGGTGAAACTTATAGAGAAGTTGAAAATGAATCCAGATTCTGAGTTTGAGTTGAGAGAAGAGACACTATGGTTGAAGCAGAGGTTATGTGTGCCTGGCATTGATAATTTGAGAAAGAAAATTATGGAGGAGGCACATGTAGCAGCTTATACTACGCATCCTGGTATCACCAAGATGTATAACACACTAAAGCAACATTTCTGGTGGCTAGGGATTAAGAAGCAAGTAGCTGACTATGTAGCTAAGTGTTCAACATGCCAGCAGATTAAAGTTGAGCATCAAGCTCCGGTTAGGAAGTTTCAATTGTTACCTATTTCAGATTGGAAATGAGAACGAATTACTATAGATTTCGTAATGGGGTTACCAAAGACTTTGACACAAAACGATGCTATAAGGGTTGTGGTGGACTGATTGACTAAGTTAGCCCATTTCTTACCAGTGAGAGAGAATCACTCACTAAACTAGTTGGCTCGGAGATATGTAAATGAGATAGTTAGACTGTATGGGTTCCAGTGTCCATTGTATCAGACAAGGATCCCAGATTTACTTCGAGAATCTGGAAAAGCTTACAGTTAGCTATGGGTACGAAGTTAAACTTCAGTACTATATTTCATCCTCAAACAGATGAATAGAGTGAGAGAATGATCAAGACTGTTGAGGATATGCTCAGAGCATGTGTATTTGAGTTTCAAGGAGCATAGAATCAGTATATAGCCTTGATTGAGTTTGCATATAATAACCATTATCACAGTAGTATCTAAATGGCACCATATGAGGCATTGTATGACAGAAAATATAGATCGCCTCTATATTGGGATGAAGAGGGTTTGAGAATGGAAGAAGGCGCAGAATTGATACAAGTACTGTAGATAAGGTGAAACTGATCCGAAGTAGAATTAAAGCAGCTCAAGATAGACAGAAGAGCTATGTGGATCAACACCGAAGGGATATGGAGTACAGTGTAGGAGACAAAGTGTTTCTGAGAATATCACCTTAGCGAGGAGTGCTGAGGTTTGGTAAAAGGAGTAAGCTAAGCCCTAGGTACATTAGTCCTTATGAGATCATTAAAAGTTTTGGGCCATTGGCGTACAAGTTAGCCTTACCGAATGAGATGTCTCAGATACACAATGTATTTCATGTGAGTATGCTCAGATGATATCGATATGATATGAAGCATGTATTACCAGTTTAAGAGATCGAAATAGTAAGTAATTTGAGTTATGTTGAAGAGTCGATCAAGATAGTAGGATATCAGATGAAACAGTTGAGAACCCGAGTAATTCCATTGGTGAAAGTCCTTTGGACGAATCACTCGAGTGAGGAAGCGACTTGGAAAACGGAGGAGCACATGAGGAGACAATATCTCCACCTGTTCGATGAATTAGGTAAGAATTTTAAGGACAAAATTTCTTAAGGAGGGGAGAGTTGTAACATCTCATTTTTTCATGTTAAGGGTTAGAACCCTAGAATATTGTACATGAGAGATTACTGAGAAGTTAGAAAGTACATTTTATGCTCATGCATAATATAGCATACACACTCATGTGAATATTAATTATTGCATACATTAACAATGATTGTACATGCATTCATTGACATTTTTTCGGTATAATTGATTATAAATGTGATTTTTGATATGAATTGTGGTTTATATGTATTAAAAATTGAATTGTTGTGTATAAGTATTCATTTAGGATTTTTGGTGAAATTTAGAAAATTACTGAAATTTTGAGTATTTTCGAGACTAGAAAAATGCCAAATGGTAGGAAATTTGATAAATGAAGTAGAAATAAGGATCAAATGGCAGTGAAAATTTTGATAAATGACATTAGGATTTATTGAGAAGTGTCATTGAAAGTTTGAAGACAATTGGAGTAAAAATTGGAGTCGATTGGACTAGTTAATAAGATAACCTAGTTTAAACCTATAGAGATTGGACATGAGGCAAGTGACAAGTGTCACTTGCTAAGCCATGTCTTAAACCCACGATTCTTTTAACTTCTTCAAAGACCATTTAATTGTTTTGTATCTTGCTTCTTCTTCTTCTTCTTCTTCTTCTTCTTCTTCTTCTTCTTCGTGGCTTTCTTCTTCTCCGCCTTCACGAATTTTTCTCACCTATCTCCATTCAAGTTGAACCTAGCTCTCTCATCTTTCACTTGCTACTCTCAACCTGTTTTCTTCTTCATTTTTCATAAGAAAACCTAATCTATTCCACCTTCAAGATGGTGATCGTGTGACATGTAAAGTTAGGGCTTCTTAGTTTTCTTGAAGAGTTTGAATTTTTTATCAAATAATTTAATGCTTTAATCTTCATGAGTAGTGGTAGATAAAACTAATATGATGGATGATTGGAGATTGATGATTTGTGCATGAAATTTTATATATTTTTTAACGTAGGTGTAATAATGGAAGAGCTCATGTTTTTAAATTTTAGTGTGTTAATGTTGTTCATGAGTTGCTTAATAAAAAACATTTATGATGATAGATTTAAGGGATGAATGATTATGGAAAAGGAACTTTGAAATATGATGATGTGTAAATGAAGAGGTAAATAGAGTTATGTCTTACTTTGTGTTAAGATGAATGATATTTCATGAGTTTAGAGCTAATAAGAAGAAGCATTATGCTTTCTTGAATATAGATGAATTAAGGTGATGGTTAGAAGTGAAATGAAAATGAAAATTGGAGTTGAACATGTGCAGAAATTTGGAGTTGAAAGTGTATAGGAATATCTTTTGTTTTTGGTGTTTATGATCAATCATGGATTTTGATTTGTGTGTGGATGTTATTAAACTGAAATGGAGTTATGAATGAAGGGGAAATGGTGATGAATTAAGCTAGAAATGTTAGACTAAGCATATAAGGTGTTGGAAGTAACTTGTAGGAGTTGAAGAGCTAGAAAAAATTAGAGAAGTAGTTGGGATTCTTCTGATTGAAGCATCTCACGGTCATAGGAATGCTTAATGAAGGAAGAAAATTTTTCTACCAATAAATCCCACGATCGTGGGAATTCCCATGATTGTGGGAATGCTTAGCGAGGGCAAAAACTCTCTGCCAACAAATTCCACGATTATGGGAATTGGTTAAACCTCAAACATATTTCTTTTATGTGTAGGTTAAAGTAACAATTGGTTAGGTACTTAATGTGAGGTATTTATGTAACGCCCCCTTACCGCAGGGTACACACCGGGACGCCCCCAGGTCATTCCGGTACATATCCTACGATAAGGGTGAGCTACGATCAATCACTACAAACACTTCATATGGCATCATAATAAAACGTCTGTATAAAAATTCTAATGTTTTTTAAACCAAAATTTTCCTCATTTCATTTCATCAAAACCAGAAGTTTACACGTCTGTCATCTTTGACTGTCTGTACATCAATTCTAAAAACCCAGTACAACATGCTACATGAAAGAGGAAAAATACATCAAATCTATCTAGGTCATCTCAAAAGTCCCAGCTGACCAACCTGTGAGCCATGACCTCTCTCGCCAACACGATCTACACGGCTAGAAAAGTCCCTCT
>JAOQML010000196.1:13793563-13808705 GCA_027568935.1 Erythroxylum urbanii | reverse complement strand
ATATAATATTCTGTACATATTTATTCATATTTTATTTATTTTTAATGTGAAGCATGCATAAAGAAAAACTCAAGAGAAAGGATCCTTAAAATGTGGATAGAAAACACTAGCAAGAATTTTATCAATGGTTCAAAAATTTTGTAAGTATATATATATACAAACTTATAACTTTTATTATTACGATATAATTATTTCTAAAATTACATGTTTAATGATTATTACTCCTCCCAGATAATTCAATTACATGCTGATGAAAGTGACTTGGTTAATGATCAATTGTTACATCTAACGCACGGGCATGATATATAAGTTTATCATTATAAAAGCTTCTTCATCAATGGTTGGATGGTTAAAACAAAGGATAGAGATTTGCAGTTGAAATAATAAAATAGCGACGTTCTTGTAAAAGGGGATGAGAATACAAATAACTTAGATTATTTTGGTGTATTAGCAAATATCATACAATTTAATTATTCTGGGGATATAGTCTTACTTTATTTAAGGCTGACTGGTGGGATGTGTATCATAAAGTTAGATATAAAGTTGACAATTTAGGTTTCCTGTGATCAATATCACATGTAAGTTGAACACCAATGAACCATATGTTTTAGCTTCACAAGCTGAGCAAGTTTATTATGTAAAAGACGTTAAAGAGCCTAACCGATAAAACCACGTGATTTGAATGATTTGCCTGATGAAGATGTAGATGAGCCATGCCAAGAAAATGAAGAGTTCGGTTTTACATTTCATGGAACTAATTTGGAGGAGGATGATGATATGGTATCATTGAATAGATCTGACTTGGCCACAACAATTGTTGAAGGAAATCCCATAACTATTAATATTATAAGTGTTGAAGAAGATGATGAAACTGATTCAACGCTTGTAAAGAAAAGTTTCTTAAATAGAGGGACATGATCTCAACAAAGGTCAAACGATTACTCTTTTTGTTTGACTTGTCTGGGGGGGAGCAAGTTCTTTTACTAAATATTGACTTAATATTTTAAGTGTACTTTTATTAATGATGATGAAATAAATCCAGTAAGTGAAGATGAGGCTAATGAAGATGATGATGATAATTGAACATTTATTTCGAAATTATTTATGGATTTTAGATTGATTCAGACTTCTACTTGATCTTTTAATATAATATTTTATTTTAAATCTCTTTTAATATGATATCTTTCCAATGTAATATTAAATTTAATTATGTTTTCTAAAAACTATTAAAATGCTAAAAATTTTTGTTACAATATTTAAATAGATTAATCTAAGAAAAAAAGAAATAATTTATATTGCTAATTTTTACTTATTGCAATATTTTCAACAATAGTCACAACATTTTTATCAAAAAAATTAAAATATTTAACTGTGAAAAATATTTTCAATGACAATAATTTTAAATAATATCGACCATAAGTGTAAGTTTATTTGTGATGATATTTAATCGACATTAATTAGTTGGGCTTATATTAGCAATAATTTTTAGTCAAAAAGGTTTAAAATTTATGTGATGAAAAGATTTCTCATTAAAATTATTTTAAAATTTGTATGATGAAAATATTTCTTGTCACTATCATTTTGAATAATAGTGACCATAGTGGTTCATATGCTATTGTGATGATATATTATTGCCAGTAACTATTTTCTCTTATATTGATAACAATTGTCATCACAAAAATATATCAATTAGGTGACAAACAATTTTCTAGTCACAATAATGAATAATAATAGTTACAATAATTTATTTTTCTCAATTACATTTCATTCTTGCTAAAATAGTGGACGTGCTAAATATTTAATACTATTAGTGACAACTTAAGAGTGACAAAGCTATTATTGACACTAATAACATATTATTAGTGACAACGCAATAGTGAAGATTGGTAGTGTCACAACTAGCATACCATTAGTGATTACGTAATAATTTATCACAAAAAATGAAAGTCATAGTGACTTACAATTTTTTGTCATAATAACTATTATATTTGTGACGAAATATTTAAGTGTCACAAAAAAGTTGTCACTAAATGTCTTAATTTTTGTAGTGTGTTGAGTCTCTATTGATTATGTCTAATAATACCACGGTGATGTGCTTCCTACCTAAATGTCTTTTTATCCAACATGAGTGTGATTACTAGATCTTCACAAAAAAAGAGGTAAAGAACAAAGTAGAATAAGTACTTTATCCTCATCTGCAATAATCACCTAGAGTCTCAACAAATCACTGACTATATTGTTGAACGCATATTGATATGCTATTGCATTTCTGTTCCCTCTTACATCTTTTACTTGTATAGTCACTACTTCATATACAACTTGTTTATGAAAGACTTTAATCAGCTCTCTAATTTCTTTTACATCTTTCTAGGGATGCAATCTCTACAGCATGGTACATGACCTTGTTTTTTTAGACATAATTAAATTGTTCCAACTATTCACATCTACAGTTCATCCATATCTTCAAGTTCCTTCTCTTATATTGTAACATCCTGTTATCCTTTGTTAAGGGTTAGAAACTTAGAATATTGTACATGAGAGATTATTGAGAAGTTAGAAAGTGCATTTCATGCTTATGTATAATATAACATACATATACATATGAATACTAATGTTTGCACACATTAAAATGATTGTATATGGATTCATTGACATTTTTCAGGTATAATTGATTTATAAATGTTATTTTGACATCAATTGTGGTTTATATATATTGAAAACTGAATTGGTGTGTATAAGTATTGATTTATAATTTTTAGTGAAATTTAGAAATTTTCTAAAATTTTGAGTATTTTTAGACTAGAAAAAATGCCAAGTAGCAGGATAATTGATTTATGGTAGTAGAAATAAGAGTCGAATGTAATAGAAATTTTGATAATGACTTAAGGAATTATTGACAAGTGTCGTTGAAAATTTAGAGACAATTAGAGTAGAAATTGGAGTTAAATGGACTAGTTAGATAAGAGAACCAAGTGTAAACCTATAGAGATTGGACATGTGGTAAGTGACAAGTGTCACTTGCCAAGTTACGTCTTAACCTACGATTTTCTTAACTTCTTGGAAGACCAATTAATTGTTTTTCATTCTTGCTTTTTCTTCTTCTCTTCGTAATCTTCTTTATCTCCTTCATTCTTCTTAATTCACGATACCCATCTTACCTTCATCAACGTTAAAGCTTTTCCTCACCTTTGACTTGCTACTATCACCTTATTGTCTTCTTCACTTGCCACAAGAAAACCTAACCTATTCCACCTTCAAGATGATGATCATGTGACATGTGAAGTTAGGGCTTTTAGGTGTTTTTGAAGAACTTGGAGTTTTACCAAGTAAGTAGCTTGTTAATCTTTATGAGTAGTATTAAATCAAACATTTATGATGAGTAATTTGAGATTGATGATAGATCATGAAATTTTGTATATGTTAATGTAGGGGTAATAATATAGAGATCATGTTATAAATTTTAGTGAGTTAATGATATTCATGAATTGTTTAATAAGAAGCAATTATGATGATAATTTAAAAGATGAATGCTTATGAAAAAGGAAGTTTGAAATATGATGATCTGTATGTGAAGAGGTAAATAGAGTCATGTCTTACTTTTATGCTATGATGAATGATACTTTATGAGTTAAGGGCTAATAAAAAGGATTACTATGATGTCTTGAAATGAGATGAATTAAGGTGATAGTTAGGAATGAAATGAAGGTGAAAAATGAAATAGAACATGTGCAGAAAATTGATGATGAAAGTGTATATGAATATGTTCTATTTTTGGTGTTTATGATCAATCATAGATTTTGATTTGTGTGTTGGTGATATTGAACTGAAAAGGAGTTATGAATGAATAGGTTATGAAGCTGAAATGATTAATTTAGAAAATGTATTATTTGATGCTTGTGAATAAGGTATGTTATGGAAAAAGATAGGATATCATGAATGATGAGAGTTAGTTGAAAATGATGAATCAAAATGATAAGAGGTTTGAGAGTATAATGCAATCAAATTGGTAGTTAAACTAGTATGGAATGATGTTGTATTAGAGGAAATGAATTCTAGAAAATTGGTGTGAAATTGATGTTAGAATTTATGTTGAATTCGAGTAATTGGAGGAAGAAAGTGCAGGGCATGATCGTGTCCTCACCCCACCATCCTGGCTTGACCAAAAATAAGTTTTTGTCACAATCATGGCGTTTACCCCACGATCGTGGCCTGGTTGGAAAAAGTTTCTATCATGATCGTGGCAGGAGCATCATGATCGTAGCTAGCTCTAAAAGTTTCTGTCATGATCGTGGCCAGACTTATGGAGAAAAAGAGTTATCTTTTGAGTGAAGTATAAACCAATCAATGCTAGAGTGCTTCCATATGAGGTAATTAATATTGAATGAGATCTTGAATAAACCTATTTGATGATGAATGAGGTGATTAAAGTGAGGAAAGAGTATTAGGTATTAAAGAATGATTGAAAGGTGTTGTTAATTGATTATGAGATATGTATTAAGGAAACATACCTGAGATTGTCATTGAACATACATTATACATGACACGTATACATGTGTATATGATTGAGTATTCATATGAATGTGCAAATTAGTAATGTGTAATTGTTTATGTTTACATGATATAGAAGAGCAATTAGAGCGACTACATCCAGACATTATCAGGACCTCGAGGCAATAAGCTATCTGGAGCAAACGGTGACTAACCTAAGATGGTCTCACCTTGATTATTTGTTTGTTAAACTCTGTATTGAATTATTATATGATGTGTATGTATTGATTATGAACATTGAATATCCGAGGCATTTGATGCATAAATAACATATTGGAAATGCTCATTGAATTTGAATTTGACTGAATAAATGATTATTAACTTGTATGTTGAATATACGACGCAGTTTTGATGATAAATGTGAATGAGATTGTGACTGAATAAATGATTATTAACTTGTATGTTAAATATCGGACCAAGGTTCGATGATAAATGTGAATGAGATTGTGATAGTGAATATGAATGTGTATTATTGAGCACAATTCATTGACTGAATTCATATGATGCATTCCATTACATGAATGCATCATAACATAAAGGCAGTTATGATCGGAGTTGCCAGTGAAAAAGAGCTTAAAGCTCATAATGTGGCAAGAGCCTTTGGCTCACTATATAAAATGAGCCCTATATCCCCAATAGATAATGGACAGTTATTAATGAGCCTGATATCTACAATGGATATGGGACAGTGAGAAAGGCACTCATTCATAACAATAAAATAAACTAATGTGAGTCTCATGAACATTGCATACACATATGAGATGTATGATTTGAATGATTACAATCTATTATTGAATTGAGTTGAATGAAAAATATGAAAACTTATGAACAAAGTGTTTGTGATGCTATATGTTGATAAATGAAATAATGTGAATTATATGATTATATGAGTTGTTATGTCATATGAAATGAGTGAACCATCGGGGATGGTTAACTCACTGAGTTCGTCAAACTCACCAAAATTGCAACGCTGATTGTTCAGGTTCGAGAGAGACGACTTAGCTTCTAAGATAGTTTAGAAAAGATCTAGTGCTGCTTTTGGATAAAAGACATGGCTCAAAGGTCGATTAGCTAGGACTATAGGATTTAGATAAACTTTTTATATAATTCCTCATGTATGTACCATGTTTTATAGACAGAGCTGTAGACTCTGATAAGTCGTTGATATTGTATAAACATGGATGTTTTATGTAATGTTACAATATATATCACGGTTTATAAAATGAGATGGGGAATTTGGGTTTTAGACATTGTGATAATTATGTTTTTAATTTATGATGCCATGAGTTAAGTGAAAGTGATAGAGTTAGTGCGTCGCTTCTGTCGGGCATATGCTTGAATGTCTAATGGACGTATGGGTATAAATGTCTTATAGGAGTGGGCCACTACAGTGATTAGTATTAGAGCCCGGTTGGCATCAATAGGGATATATAGGAATGTTGGGCATAAATTATCGTGAGAAATACAGATAGTAATTGAAGTTATTGTCTATTATAGGTCATCCGCTATAGGTGATCAAGTGAGAGAATGCCTCCCTGAATTCCCAAGAGAAGGGAAAGGAGCTACTATAAACTACGAAAGTAGGGGGCTGTAGGCTTTTACGAAAGTTCAAACCCTGCAGAGGCCTAGGGATGGCTAGAGAGAACGAAGAGAGTTTTTGATTAGATGGATTGCGAGTCAGACGAGAAGTTCGACTATACAGTTTCCTTACTGCAAGGCCCAGTCTACCAATGATAGAAAACTGTTCCAAGCAGTACCACCAGGCCTTGTAACTTGAGGTGGAAAGACTTTCTGAGAGTTTTCAAGGAGAACTACATACCTAAAATCTACCTGGACAGAAAGATGAAGGAATTTATGGATTTAAAGTAGGGTAGTTTACTCGTGGCTGAGTATGAGATTAAGTTTAATGAGCTGATAGGTTATGTTATTACCTTGATTCCTATTGAGGAAGACAAGTGCAGGAGATTCAAAGATGGGCTGAATATGGAGATTCAGACGAGGTTAGCCATTTCTAATTTGAGTAGTTTTATGAAACTACAAGCTGCCTCAATCCAAGTTGAGCAATTATTGAATGACAGTCAAACAGAATATAGATCAGAGTCTAGACTAAAGAGGCCAAGTGAATATTAGAGTGATTCTAGCAGAAGGTTTAGCAAGCATCAAAACAGAGCTTTTAGACCATCAGCTAGATCAAGATAGTTGGGGTTCAGAAAGAGGGGTAGCTTCATACAATTTGGTAGTGGAAGAGGTATGGTATCGAGTAAGTTGCCAAATTATAAGCATTATGGGAAGAAGCACGGTGGTGAATGCTGAAAACTATTTGGAGCTTGCCTTTGATGCGGCTCATTTGAGCATCAGATCAGAGATTGTTCTATTGTATTTGGAGCACTGTCTAGAAGGAGAGTAGAAGGAGTAACTGAAACTACTGTCCAGTAGAGCACAACTAGTCGGTCTAGATAGAGAGGTCATGGTAGAGGCAGAATGAGCTATGGGAGTCCTACTATCAAGACTGATGTGCAGAGCAATCAACCATAGTCTCAGGCCCGAGTGTATGCAATGACTAGACAGGAGGCTCAGAATTCTCCAAATTTCATTGTAGGTGTGTTACTTATATTTACTTCTAAGGTTTTTGCGCTACTAGATCCTGGATCTATGCATTCCTTTATCGCACCACATATGGCATCTGGGTTGAATTGTAATAGAGAGCTATTGAGATATGGATTAGAGATGAGTACACTTATAGGTAGTACCATAGTAATAGGAGAAGTCTGCAAGAGGTGTTTGATCCAAATTGATCAGGCAGAATTGGAGGCAGACTTGATTGTATTACAGTTAAAGGAAATAGATGTTATCTTAGGTATAGATTGGTTCACTACTCATAGAGCCATTATAAACTGCTACACAAAGGAGGTAATATTAGAATCTCCTAATCAACCGAGGGCTGTTTTTAGAGGTATTAGTCAAGCGGTGCCAACTAGGTGGATCTCATTCATGAGTGCCTTAATGTTGATGCAAAGAGGATGTGAGACTTATTTAGCCCACATCATCAATACTCGAAATGAGCAGAATCTGTAGGACATTCCTATGGTTAGGGAATTCCTAGATGTATTTTCCGTTGAGCTATTTGGCTTACCTCTAGATAAGGAAACAGAGTTCACGATCGATCTAGTTCCCGGTGCTGCTCCTATATCTATTCCTCCATATAGGATGACACCTGTGGAATAAAAGGAGTTAAAGGTATAATTGTAGGAGTTATTGGAAAAGGGTTTCATTAGACTCAATGTATCACCATAGGGAGCTTTAGTCTTATTTTTGAAGAAGAAAGATGGAACTCTAAGACTATGCATCGATTATAGGCAAATGAATTAGGTAACAGTGACGAACAAGTACCCGTTGCCTAGAATCGATGATTTTCTTGATCAATTACAGGGAGCTCTTATGTTCACTAAGTTGGACTTGAGATATGGGTACTATTAGTTAAAGATAGCATAAGCTTATGTATCAAAGAGTGCATTCAGAAGCAGGTATAGACATTTTGAGTTCTTAATAATGCCATTTGGGTTAATTGATGCCCCAGCTGCATTTATGACATTGATGAATAAGGTGTTTCAGCCCTACTAGGATCATTTTGTAATTGTGTTTATCGATGATATCTTAGTGTACTCAAAGAGCAAAGAAGAACATACTGAGCACTTTGAGAGTAATCATATGATTGTGAGGGAGAAATAGCTATATGTCCAAATTTAATAAATGTGAGTTTTGGCTGAGTCAAGTAGTGCTTCTGGGTCATATAGTAATTGGATAAGGCATACAAGTGGATCCAAAGAAAATAGAAGTAATGATAAAGTGGGAAACTCCGAAGAATGTGTCTAAAATCCAGAGTTTCTTAGGATTAGTCGGATATTACCAGAGGTTTGTTGAGGGGTTCTCATTGATCTCAGCCCCTCTGATTAAACTTCTGAGGAAGAATGTGGTTTTTAGATGGAATGACGAATCTTAGAGAAGCTTTGGGGAACTAAAACATCAGTTGACTATAATGTCGGTATTGACTATTCCATCAGGAACTGATGGTTATGTAGTATACAGTAATGCTTCACATTAAGGATTGGAATGTGGGTTGATGTGGTATGGCAAGGTGATAGCCTATGCATCAAGACAATTAAGGCCTCTCTAGAGTAATTATTCGGTATATGATTTAGAGCTTGTTATATTAGCTTTTCCTCTAAAGATATGGAGACACTACTTATATAGAAAGACATTACAAATATACACTGATCATAAGAGCTTGAGATATCTGTTGAGTCAAAAAGAATTGAACATGAGACAGAGGAGACGGATAGAGTTATTGAAAGATTATTACTGTACAATTAAGTATCATCCAGGAAAAGCTAATGTGGTAGCAGATGCATTGAGTAGAAAAACAAATAGCAGTGTAGCTCAGATTTAGTTATCGAGCTCACCTACCTTAATTCAATTAAGAACTCTAAATGTGGAGTTGAGTCTAGAGCATAATGAGGTTTTGATAGCCACATTAATACTGAGATCGATGTTGCATGACAAAATCAAAAAGGTACAAAGTAAAGGTCCCAAAATGATGAAGCTTATAGAGAAGTTGAGAACAAATCAAAATTATGAGTTTGAGTTGAAAGATGAAGCACTGTAGTTAAAGCAGAGGTTATGTGTGCCTGACATTGATAATTTGAGAAAGTAGATTCTGGAGGAGGCTCATGAAGTCATTTATACTATGCATCCTGGTACCACCAAGATGTATAATACGCTAAAGCAGCATTTTGGTGGCCAAGGATGAAGAAGCAAGTAGCTGACTATGTAGCCAAGTGCTTAACATGTTAACAGATTAAAGCTGAGAATTAAGCTCTGGTTGGGAAGCTTCATTCGTTACCTATTTCAGAGTGAAAATGGGAACAAACTACCATGGATTTCGTAATGGGATGGCTAAAGACTCTGAGGAAACATGACACCATATGGGTTGTGTTGGACTAATTGACCAAGGCGACCCGTTTCTTACCAGTGAGAGAGAATAACTCACTAGACTAGTTGGCTCGAAAATATGTAAATGAGGTAGTTAGACTACATGTTTCTGGTGTCCATTGTATCGGACAGGGATCCCAAATTTACTTTGAGATTTCGAAAGAGCTTACAGTCAGCTATGGGTCTGAAGTTGAACTTCAGTACTGCATTTCATTGTCAAACAGATGGACAGAGTGAAGGGACAATTAAAACTATTGAGGATATGCTTAGAGCATGTACATCAGAGTTTTAAGGAGCATAGGATTAGTATATAGCTCTAATCAAATTTACATACAACAATCACTATCACAGTAGTATCAAAATGGCATCGTATGAGGCATTATATGGCAAGAAATGTCGATCGCCTCTATATTGGGATGAAGAGGGTTTAAGAATGGTAGAAGCCCCAAAAATGATACAGGATACTGTGGATAAGGTGAAACTGATCCCAAGTAGAATTAAAGTAGCTCAAGATAGATAGAAGAGTTATGTGGATCAATGCCAGAGGGATATGGAATACAGTATCGAAGACAAAGTGTTTCTGAGAGTATTGCCTTAGTAAGGAGTGCTGAGGTTTGGTAAAAGGAGTAAGTTAAGCCCTAAGTATATTGGTCCGTATGAGATCATTGAGAGGATAGGACCATTGGCATACAAATTGGCCTTACCAAATGAGATGTCTCAGATACACAATGTATTTCATATGAGTATGCTCAGAAGATATCGATCTGATCCAATGTATGTGTTACCAGATCAAGAGAACGAAATAGTTAGTAATTTGAGTTATGTTGAGGAGCCAATCAAGATAGTGGGATATCAAACAAAATAACTGAGAAATCGAGTAATTCCAATGGTGAAAGTCCTTTGGAAGAATCACTCAAGTTAGGAGGCAACTTGGGAAATGGAGGAGCATATGAGGAAACAATACCCTTATCTATTCCATGACTCAGGTCAAAATTTCAAGGATGAAATTTCTTAAAGAGGGAGAATTGTAACATCCCATTATCCCATGTTAAGGGTTAGAAACCGAGAATACTATACATAAGAGATTATTGAGAAGTTAGAAAGTGCATTTCATGCTCATACATAATATAACATACACACATATGTGAATACTAATTTTTTCACACATTAAATTGATTGTACATGCATTCATTGACATTTTCTGGGTATAATTGATTTATAAATGTGATTTTGACATGAATTGTGGTTTATATCTATTGAAAATTGAATTGGCGTGTATAAGTATTGATTTAGATTTTTTGGTGAAATTTAGAAATTTTCAAAAATTTTGAGTATTTTTGGATTAGAAAAATGCCAAGTGGCAGGATAATTGATTTATGGTAGTAGAAATAAGAGTCGAATGACAATAGAAATTTTGATAAATGACTTTAGGAATTATTGATAAGTGTCGTTGAAAGTTTGGAGACAATTGGAGTAGAAATTAGAGTTAAATGGACTAGTTAAATAAGAGAACCAAGTGTAAACCTATAGAAATTGGACATATGGCAAGTGAAAAGTGTCACTTGCCAAGCCATATCTTAACCCACGATTTTCTTAACTTCTTGGAAGACCACTTAACTATTTTTCATTCTTGCTTTTGCTTCTTGTCTTCATAATCTTCTTTATCTCCTTCATTCTTCTTCATTCACGATACCCATCTTACCTTCATCAACGTTGAAGCTTTTCCTCACCTTTCACTTACTACTCTCAACTTGTTGTCTTCTTCATTTGCCACAAGAAAACCTACCCTATTCCACCTTTAAGATGATGATTGTATGATATGTGAAGTTAGGGCTTTTAGGTGTTTTTGAAGAACTTGGAGTTTTACCAAGTAAGTAGCTTGTTGATCTTCATGGGTAGTGTTAAATGAAACATTTATGATGAGTAATTTGAGACTAAAGATTGATCATGAAATTTTATATATGTTAATGTGTAATAATAAAGAGATCATATTCTAAATTTTAGTGAGTTAATGTTATTCATGAATTATTTAGTAAGAAGCAATTATGATGATAATTTAAAAGATGAATGCTTATGAAAAAGGAAGTTTGAAATATGATGATGTGTATGTAAAGAGATAAATAGAGTTATGTCTTACGTTTGTGTTATGATGAATGATAATTTATGAGTTAAGGGCTAATAAAAAGGAGTATTATGATGTCTTGAAATGAGATGAATTAAGGTGATAGTTAGGAATGAAATGAAGGTGAAAAATGAAGTAGAATATCTGCAAAAATTTGATGATGAAAGTGTATATGAATATGTTCTGTTTTTGATGTTTTTGATCAATCATGAATTTTGATTTGTGTGTTGATGATGCTGAGCAGAAAAGGAGTTATGAATGAAGAGGTTATGAATTTGAAATGATGAATTTTGCAAATGTATTATTTGATGCTTCTGAATGAGATATATTATGGAAAAAGATAGGATATGATGAATGATGAGAGTTAGTTGAAAATGATGAATCAAAATGATTAGAGATTTAAGAGTATAATGCAATCAAATTGGTAGTTGAATTAGTATGAAATGATGTTGTATTAGAGGAAGTGAATTGTAGAAAATTGGTGTGAAATTGATGTTAGAATTTATGTTGAATTTATGTGATTGGAGAAAAAAAGTGCAGGGCACAATCGTGGCCCCACCCCATGATCGTGGCCTGAACAAAAATAAGTTTCTGTCATGATCGTAGCCTTTACCCCACGATCGTGACCTAGCCAAAAAAAGTTTCTGTCACGATCTTGGGTAGCTCTAAAAGTTTCTATCACGATCGTAGTAGTGACACCACGATTGTGGCTAGACTTATGGAAAAAAAAGTTGTCTTTTGAATAAAGTATGAACCAGTCAATGCTAAGGTGCTTCCATATGAGGTAATTACGCTTGAATGAGATCTTGAATGAACCTAGTTAATGATCAATGAGGTGATTAAAGTTAGTGAAGAGTATTAGGTATTAAAGAATGATTGAAAGGTGTTGTTAATTGATTTTGAGATGTGTATTAAGGAAATATACTTGGGATTGTCATTGAACATGCATTATATATTGTGCATATATATATGTATATGATTGAGTATTTTTGTGAATGTGCAAATTACTAATGTGTAAATGTGTATATTTGCATGATATAGAAGAGTAATTAAAGCGACTGCATCCAGACATTGTCGAAAGCTCGAGGCAATAAGCTATCTGGAGCAAACGGTGAGTAACCTAAGATGGTCTTACCTTGATTATTTGTTTGTTAAACTCTGTATTGAATTATTATGTGATGTGTATGTACTGATTCTTGACATTGAATGTTATAGGCGTTTAATGCATGAATAACATATTGGAAGTCGTCATTGAATCTAAATTTGACTGAATAAATGATTCTCAACTTGTATGTTGAATGTCGGACCAAGGTCCGATGATAAGAGATTATGATAGTGAATATGAATGTGTATGATTGAACACAATTGATTGACTAAATACATATGATGCATTCCATTACATGAATGCATGATAACATAAAGGCAGTAGTGATTGGTGTTACTAGTAAAAAAAAAGCTTAAAGCACAGAATATAGTAAGAGCCTCTGGTTCACTTTATAAAATGAGCCCTATATCTCCAACGGATCAAGGGCAGTTATTAATAAGCCCAGTATCCACAGTGGATACGAGATAGTAAAAAAGACACTCAATTACAACAATGAAATAAATGAATGTGAGTCTCATGAACATTGCATACAAACGTGAGATGTATGATTTGAATGATTACAAAGTATTGTTGAACTGAGTTGAATGAAAAAGGTGAAAACATATGAACAAAATGTTTTGTGATGCTACATGTTGAGAAATGAAATAATGTGAATTATATGATTATATGAGTTGTTATGTGTTGTGAAATGAGTGAACCATCGAGGATGGTTAAGACACTGAGTTCGTCAAACTCACCAAAATTGTAACGTTGATTGTTCAGGTTCGAGAGAGACGACTTAGCTTCTAAGATAGTGTAGAAGAGATCCGGTACTGCTTTTAGATAAAAGACATGGCTCAAAGGTCGGTTAGCTGGGATTGCATGATTTAGATAAACTTTTTGTATAATTCCTCATGTATGTAGCATGTTTTGTAGATAGAGCTGTAGACTCTGATAGGTCGTTGATATTGTATATACATGGATGTTTTATGTAATGCTACATTGTACATCATGGTTTATGAAATGAGATGGGGAATTTGTGTTTTAGACATTGTGATAATTATGTTTTTAATTTATGATGAAATAAGTCTAATCCTTGGCTTTATATTACCATAATTTGAAGTTCTCAATTCCATTAAAATTATTTATTTTACATCTTACAGCTAAAGTCATTTTTGCTTCAACTATATTCTAAAACCCCTTATTGAGAAAATATGTTCAATAAGAATATAATAGTATAAAAGAAAACAATAAGAAACAAATTGTTTTGAACGAAGTTCAACCAATTGGTTGTGCCTACTTCCTTAGGAGTAAGAGTGACTAATTTACTACTGAATTGATTATAAATATGGTTACAATACACTAGGTTTGCAACAATATATTTATATGCAAACTATAACTGGTAAGATTTTATTCAAATAACTCTTCACTGAACCTAATTTAAACACGACTCTAATAAGTTATGGAACCCTTTTAGATTTGAAATATGTCAAAAACGTGTATATAAATAAGATTGATTATTGTATACATGACCTAGAATACTACCATATTTTAAACTGTGAATTTCACTATCACTTTCTAGAATATGACATAGGCTTTATGGTAGGGGTACCCTACACAGTGAAGCCTTCTACCTTCTCTAAACACAAGACATGTCATCTTCCAAATTGAGTTTTCAATGGAGACACTTCTATTACATCAACATGCTCATGTCTTCAGCTCTTATTTTAATCTTTAATTTTTAGAAAAGATCACATCCTCGACAACAACTTTGTCTCAAATCGTGTTAACTTTAAAAAGTTTCCAAAAACCATTTGTTTCCATTATAAAATTCAAAAATTACATGTTGTATATGTTGACTTTGTTTTAGTTTAGAGGTTTTGAGAATTTATCACAATTGAAAGAGAGCTATATTACTAGCATTAACGTCCAAGAACAAATTGGGATTTGTTGATGGAACAATCCCAGTCCCTTCAAGAGATGATCCTCTTTTTCCCTCTTGGCAAATGTGCAATACTATGGTTATTTCTTGGCTATTGAACTTAGTAAGCAAAAAAATTGCTACAAGCATCCTCTATTTGGACACCACAAGAGATGTATAGAATGATCTTACCGAAAGATTTGCATAATCTGATGGGCCACGAATTTTCCAAATCTAGCGTGACATTTCTAAGTGTCATCAAGATAACTAATATGTTGTAGCTTACTATACTAAAATAAAGGGCCTATGGGATGATCTAAGCAACCTCTCATCATGTTTGCATTTGTGGAGTTGCTTCTCAACGTTTTGATTAGAACGTTATCAGTTTCTCATAGGACTCAATGTGTAACACCCCACTCCCGCTGAACCCGAACCCGATATCGACAGTGATACCCGGATCCGTGCCCCGCGAGGGTGG
>JAOQML010000196.1:13775679-13793463 GCA_027568935.1 Erythroxylum urbanii | reverse complement strand
ACGTAGCGCTCCGTTATCTTAGGTTATGTGTCGGAATGACCTACGGGCGTTCCGGTGCGTATCCTAGGGTAATGGGGTGTTACATGACAAGTGGCAGTGACAAGTGTCACTGCCACTCACCAACCATCCCTCACTCATGTTATTCACTCTTTAACATTGAAAGACCATTTTATTGTTTTGTTTCTTGCTTTCTTCTTCTCTTTGTGGCTTTCTTCTTCATCTCTTCTCTTATTTTCTTCATTTCTACAACATTTACACACCTCCATCAACTTAAGTCTTGTTCTCTCCTTTATTTCTCACTAAATACCCAACCTTACCACTCTTGGATGATGGTGCACGTGTGAGAGAAGAAACCTAGGGTTAAGTGAGATCTTGAAGAGTTTGAAGATTTTGAAGCTAAATTGAGTAAGTTATGCTTTAATCTCCATAGGTAGTGTTAAACGAAACATTTAAGATGAGAAATTTAAGATTTGATGATTGATTATGAAATTGTGTATGTACTGTAACTTGGGTGTGAAAATAGGTTATGTTTTAGTGCATTAATGATATGCATTGGTTATTTAAATGAAAACATGTACAATGATCATTTGAGAAAGACTTATTGTGTAAATGATGTGGGAAAAATGATCAATAATGTTGATGACAAAATGGACATCCTTATATCTCATTTTTGTGTATGTGAAGAGTGTGGGAAATTTTGGAATAAATGCATATGAAGTGTTATGATTTTGAGGTTAAAGCAAAGGCTAAAGTAGTGTCTTTAAGTGAGGTAAATTAGGATGATAGGATGATAAGTTACAAGTGAAATGAATGGATTAGTGAAGTTGAATATGTGCAAAAAATTGATGGTGAAAGTTTATGTATAAATGTTGTATTTTTGTTAAGTTATGATCAACCATGAGTTATGAATTTGTTTGTGATTGATGTTAAACTGAAACGGTGCTAAGAATGAGGAGGAAAGTGAAGTATGGTGATGACTTGCTAAGAGTATCGTAAATGGATATGGTAGGAAAGGTTGTGAATGACGAGATTTAGCTAAAAATGGTGAATTAATGTGCGGAGATTTGATGGTTTGATGCAATTAATTTGGTAGTTGAATTAGCATGTAATGAAGTTGCATAAATGAATGTGAATACTGGAGAATTTGGTATAAAATGATATTAGAATATGTGTAGAAATTGTGGGAAATGCTATTAGGTGAGATATGCTTCTCATATGTCCGTTAGGAGGACTTTAGGTCTGCTGGGCTGACATTCTTGGGAATTTTGGCTTCCTAGCTCCGTTTATGTCTATTTGGAGGGACGTATGTCTACTGGGCGGATATTCTCAGGACACTTACATAAATGTGCAATTTTGACCCTTTAGACAGAAAAATCTCTCTTTGGAGTCTTCACAAAAGTTATAGAACTCGAAGTCCTCTTAAAAAGAATCTTAGAATGACATTAATTCGACATACACAACAAAATTTATACCTTTTATCCCAAAATCATATATATATATATATGTAAATTATTGACTTATCAATGATTTCCTATGAGGTATTTAGGCTTGAATGAGATCTTGAATGAGCCTAGTTGATGATGAATTGGGTGATTAAAGTAAGCAAAGGTTATTAGGTAATAAAGAATGATTAAAAGATGTTAGTGAATGATTACGAGATGTGTATTAAAGAAATGTACCAGGGATTGTCATTGAGCATGCTTGGTACATAATCTATATATACATATGTGCATGAATGAGTACTTATATAATTATGCAAAGTTGTAATGTATGTAAAAGTGTGTTGCATGATATATAAGAGTAATTAGAACATCCACATCTAGACATTGCTAGGACGTCAAGGCAATAGCTATCTGGAGAAAACTATGAGTAATGTAAGATGGTCTCACCTTGATTATTTGTTTTGTTAAATTATGTATTGAATGATTATGTGATGTGTATGTACTGATTCCGGACATTTAATGTCCGAGGCGTTTGATGCTTGAATAACATATTAGAAGTGCTCATCGAATGTGAATTTGACTGAATAAGTGATTCTCAACGTAAATGTTGAATGGTGGACCAATGTCCGATGACAAATGTAAAGTAGATTGTGATAGTGAATGTGATTGTGTAACATTGAGCGCAATTGATTGATCTAATACATGTGATGCATTTCATTTCATGAATGCAAGATAACTTAAGGGCAGTTGTGACCAGAGTCGCCAGTGAAAAAGAGCTTAAAGCTCAGAATATAGGTAAAGCCTCTGGCTCACTATGTAAAATGAGCCCTGTATCCTAACAGATAAGGGACAATTATTAATGAGCCCAGTATCCACAACAGGTAAAGGACAGTGAAAAAGGCACTCGGTCATAACAAAGTAATAAATCAATGTAAGTCTCATGAATATTACATATACACATGATATGTATGATTTAAATGATTGCAATGTATTATAGAATTGAAAAAATGTGAAAACTAATGAATAAAGTGTTTTGTGATGCTACATAATGATAAATGAAATGATGTGATTGTATGAATTGTTGTGTTATGTGATATGGGTGAACCATTGAGGATGGTTAACTCACTGAGTTCATAAAACTCACCAAAATTGTAAAGTTGACTTTTTAGGTTTTTTAGAGAGACGACAAAGCTTCTATGTCAATTTAGAAGAGATTTAGTGCTGCTTTTGGATAGAAGATATGGCTCAAAGGTCAGTCATTTGGGACTGAGGGATTTAGATAAATTTTTGTATAATTCCTTATGTATGTAGCATGTTCTGTATACAGAGATGTAAACTCTGATTAGTTTTTGACAATGTACATATATGGATGTTGTTGAAAAGCTATAATGTACATATTGTTTATGAAATGAGATGAGGAAATTTGGGTTTAGACATTGTGATAATTTTGTTTTTAATTTCTGATGCCATAAGTTAATTGAAAGTGATATAGTTGGTGTATCGCTTCCGTCGGGCAAGTGTTCGAATGTCTGATGGACGTACAGACACAAATGTCTTATGGGAGTGGGGTGACACAATACTTGGTATTAGAGCATGATTTGGCATCCATAGGGACATATAGGAATATTAGACATAAATTATTGTGAGAAATGCAGATAGTAATCAAAGTTATTATCTATTATAGGACATCTGCCATAGGTGATCAAGTGGGAAGATCAAGTAACATAAACAAATTAGAGTCAGTAGGAGCTAGTAGGGAATCTTCTGTGTCTCGACCTAAGAGAATGCCTCCGAGAATTCCCGAGAGAAAGGAAATAAGGTACGATAAGCTACGACAGCAAAACGCTATGGACTTTTACAGAAGTATAGATCTTGCAGAGGCCAAGAGATGGCTAGAGAGAACAGAGAGAGTCTTTGATTAGATGGATTGCGAGCCGGATGAGAAGTTCGACTATGCAGTTTCCCTACTACAAGGCCCAACAAACCAGTGGTGGAAAACTGTTCCAAATAATAGCACCAGGCCTTGTAATTTAAAGTGGGAAGACTTTTTGCGAGTCTTCAAGGAGAACTACATGCCTAAGATATCCTCAGAAAGAAAGATGAAGCAATTTTTGGATCTGAAGTAGGACAGTTTATCGGTGGCAGAGTATGACATAAAGTTTAACGAACTGATGGGGTATGTTACTGCCTTGATTCCTAATTAGGAAGACAAGTGTAGGATATTCAAAGATGGGCTGAACATGGAGATTCGGACGAGGTTAGCCATTTTTAACTTGGGCAATTTTTCGAAACTATGGGTTGTCTCGATCCTAATCGAGCAATTGTTGAATGACATTCAATTCAAATACAGATCAGAGTCTAGACTGAAAAGGCTTAGTGAATCTTATATTGGTTATGGTAAAAAGTTTGGCAAGCGTTAGAATCGATCTTCTAGAACACCGACTCGATTAAGACAGTCGGGGTTCAGACAGAGGGGTACCTCTGTACAGTCTGGTAGTGGAAGAGGTGCAATGTTAGGTCAGTTACTAAGTTATGAGCCCTGTGGGAAGAAGCACAGTGGTGAATGCTGGAAACTAACAGGAGCTTACCTTCGATGTGACTCATTTGACCATTAGATTAGAGACTGTTCTGTGGTGTTCTGTGGTGTATGAAGCACAGTTTGGTAGGAGGGAAGGAGTGTTAACAGAAACTACGGTCTAACAAAGCTGAGCCAGTGGGTTTGGACAGAGAGGTCATGGTAGAGGCCGAATTAGCTCTGGGAGTCCTACTGTCAGGACTGAGATGTAGAGTAACCAACTGTAGTCTCAAGCTCAGATGTATGCATTAACCAGATAGGAGGCTCAGAACTCTCCGAATGTCGTTGCAGGTATGTTACTTATCTTTAATTATGAAGCTTTAGCATTGTTAAATCCTAGATCTACGCATTTCTTTATCACACCGCATATGGCATCTAGGTTGCATTATGATAGAGAGTTATTGAGATATGGATTAGAGGTGAGTACTTTGATAGGCAGTACCACAGTAATAGGAGAGGTCTGCAAGAGATGTTTGATTCGAATTGATCAGGCAAAACTGGAGGTCGACTTTGTTATGTTACAATTAAAGGAGATAGATGTTATCCTAGGCATGGATTAACTCACTACTCATAGGTCTATCATAAACTGCTATATGAAGGAGATAACACTAGAATCTCCTAATCAGCTGAGAGAAGTATTCAAAAGTATTAGTCAAACAATGCCAACTAGGCTAGTCTCATTCATGAGTGCCTTAAGGTTGATGCAAGGCAGATGTGAGGCTTATTTGGCCCACATCATCGACACTCGAACTGAACAAAATGTGCAGGACATTCCTATAGTTAGGGAATTCCTAGATATGTTTCCTACTAAGTTATCTAGTTTACCTCCAGATAGGGAAATAGAGTTTAAGATTGACTTGGTTCCAGGTGCAGCTCCTATATCTATTCCTCTATATAGGATGGCACCTGTGGAACTAAAGGAGTTGAAGGCTTAATTGTAGGAATTGTTAGAAAAGGGTTTCATTAGACCCAGTGTTTCACCATAGGGAGCTCCAGTATTTTATGAAAAACAAAGATGGAACTCTGAGACTGTGCATCGATTATAAGCAACTGAATCAGGTAACACTGAAGAACAAGTACCCATTTCCTATAATCGATGATTTTCTTGATCAATTACAGAAAGTTCAAATGTTTACCAAGTTGGACTTGAGATTTAGGTACTATCAGTTGAAGATAATAGAGGTTGATGTAACGAAAAGTTCTTTCAAAAGTAGTATGGGCATTTTGAGTTCTTAGCAATTCTGTTTGGGTTAACTAATGCCTAGCTACATTTATGGCTTTGATGAATGAGGTGTTTCAGCCCTACCTGGATCGTTTTGTAATTATGTTTATTGATGACATCATAGTGTACTCAAAGAGTAGAGAAGAGCATGCTGAGCATTTGAGAGTATTCTTACAAATTATGAGGGAGAAACAATTACATGCCAAATTTAGTAAATGTGAGTTTTGGCTGAATTAAGTAGTGTTTCTGGGTTACATAGTAAATGGACAAGGCATACAAGTGGATCCAAAGAAGATAGAGGCAGTGATGAAGTGGGAAGCTTTGAAGAATGTGCCTAAGATCCAGAGTTTTCTCAGATTAGCGGGATATTACAGGAGGTTTGTCGAGGGGTTCTCATTAATTGAAGCCCTCATTAATTTTAGATGGAATGATGAGTGTCAAAAAAGTTTTGAGGAGCTGAAGCATTGGTTGACTACGATACCAGTGTTGACTATCCCATCTGTTATAGGAGGTTATGTGGTTTACAGTGATGCTTTGCATAAAGGATTGGGATGTGTGCTGATGCAGTATGGCAAGGTGATAACCTATGCATCGAGATAATTAAGATCTTACGAGAGTAATTATCCAATACATGATTTAGAGCTTGTTGCAGTTGTTTTTGCTATAAAGATATGGAGACACTACTTATATAGGGATACATCCCAAATTTATACTAATCATAAGAGTTTGAGGTATCTGTAGAGTCAAAAAGAATTGAATATGAGACAGAGGAGACGGATAGAGTTGTTGAAAGACTATATGATTGAGTATCATCCAGGAAAAGCTAATGTGGTGGCAGATACATTGAGTAGAAAGTCAAATAGTAGTGTATCTCAGATTCAGTTATCGAGGTTACTGAGTTTAATTCAATTAAGAGCTCTAAATATGGAGTTGAATCTAGAGCAGAACAAGGTATTGAAAATGAATCTGGATTCTAAGTTTAAGCTGAGAGATGAGACACTGTGGCTGAAGCAAAGGTTATGCATACTTGACATAGATAATTTGAGAAAGGAAATCTGGAGGAGGCACATATAGCAGCTTATGCTATGCATCCTAGTACCACCAAGATGTATAATACGCTCAATCAACATTTCTAGTGGCCAGGGATGAAGAGGCAAGTAGTTGACTATGTAGCTAAGTGTTTAACATGCCAGTAGATTAAAGCTAAGCATCAAGCTCTAGTTGGGAAGCTTCATTCATTACCTATTTCAGAGTGGAAATGGGAGTGAATTATCATAGATTTCGTAATAGGATTGCCAAAGACTCTGAGACAATATGATGTTATATGGGTTGTGGTGGATCAATTGACTAAGTCAGCCCATTTCTTACTAGTGAGAGAAAATAACTCACTAGACCAGTTAACTCGGAGATATATAAATGAGATAGTTAGACTAAATAGGGTTCCAGTGTCTATTGTATCAAACAGGGATCCTAGATTTACTTCGAGATTCTGGAGGAGTTTATAGTAAGCTATGGGTACGAGGTTAAACTTTAGTACTACATTTCATCCACAAACAGATGGAAAGAGTGAGAGGATAATTAAGACTGTTGAGGATATGCTCAGGGCATGTGTATTGGAGTTTCAAGGAACTTGGGATCAGTATATAGCTTTGATCGAGTTTGCATATAGCAATCATTACCAAAGTAGTATAGGAATGGCACCGTATGAGGCATTGTATGGTAGAAAATGTCGATCACCTCTGTATTGGGATGAAGAGGGTTTAAGAATGGTAAAAGGCCCAAAAATGATACAAGATACTGTGGATAAGGTGAAACTAATCAGAAGTAGAATTAAAGCAGCTCAAGATAGATAGAAGAGCTATGTGGATCAGCACCCAAGGGATATGGAATACAGTGTAGGAGACAAAGTGTTTATGAAGGTCTGGCCTTGGCGAGGAGTGTTGAGATTTGGTAAAAAGGATAAGTTGAGTCCTAGATATATTAGTCCTTATGAGATCATTGAGAGGATAGGACCATTGGCATACAAATTGGTCTTGCCGAATGAGATGTCTCAGATACACAATGTATTTTATGTGAGTATACTCAGAAAATGTCAATCTGATCCAATGAATATATTATCGACTCAAGAGATTGAAGTTGCTAGTAATCTAAGTTATGTTTAAGAGTCAATCAAGATAGTGGGATATCAGACGAGATAGTTGAGAAATCGAGTAATTCCATTGGTGAAATTCCTTTGGAAGAACCACTCAAGTGAAGAAGCAACTTGGGAAATATAGGAGCATATAAGGAGACAATACCCCCACCTATTCAATGACTCAGGTAAGAATTTCGAGGATGAAGTTTCTTAAAGAGGGGAGAATTGAAACATCCTGTAATCTTATGTTAAAGGTTAGAACCCTAGAATACTATAAATGAGGGATTAGTGAGAAGTTAGAAAGTGTATTACATGCTCTTGCATAATATGGCACACACACACATGTGAATATTAATGTTTGCGCACATTAAAATGATTGTACATGCATTCATTGACATTTTTCCAAGTAAAATTGATTTGTAAATGTGATTATTTTGAGAATTGTGGTTTATATGTATTGAAAATTAAATTGGTGTGTACAAGTATTGATTTAGTAATTTTGGTGAAAATTAGGAAATTTTCTATAAATTTTGGGTATTTTGGACTAGGAAAAATGCCAAGTGGTAGTAGAAATAATTGATAAATGGTAGTAGAAATAACGGTCAAATGTCAATAGAAATTTTGATAAATGACTTTGGGATTTATTGACAAGTGACACTAAAATTTGGAAGATAATTAGATTAGAAATTGGAGTTAAATAGACTAGTTATTAAAAATGGTCCAAATGGGACCATAGGAAGGTGACAAGTGGTAGTGACAAGTGTCACTACCACTCACCACTCATCCCTCACTCACTTTATTCACTCTTTAACATTGAAAGACCATTTTATTGTTTTGTGTCTTGCTTTCTTTTTCTTTTCGTGGCTTTCTTCTTCATCTCTTCTCCTATTTTCTTCATTTTCACGACATTTACTCACCTCCATCAACATAAGTCTTGCTCTCATATTGCTCTCTCCTTTATTTCTCACTAAAGAGCTAACCTTACCACTCTTGGATGATAATGCACATGTGAGAAAAGAAACCTAGGGTTAAGTGAGATCTTGAAGAGTTTGAAGATTTTGAAACTAAATGAAGTAAGTTATGCTCTAATCTCTATAGGTAGTGTTTAAATGAAACATTTATGATGAAAATTTTGTGATTTGATGATTGATTATGAAATTGTGTATGTATTGTAACTTGGGTGTGAAAATACGTTATGTTTTAGTGCATTAATGATATGCATGGGTTATTTAAATGAAAACATGTACAACAATCGTTTGAGAAAGACTTATTGTGTAAATGATGTGGGAAAAATGATCAATAATGTTGATGACTAAATTGACATCCTTATGTCTGATTTTCGTGTATGTGAAGAGTGTGGGGAAATTGTGGAATAAATGCATATGATGTGTTATGATTTTAAGGTTAAAGAAAAGGCTAAAGTAGTGTCTTGAAGTGAGATAAATTAGGATGATAAGTTAGAAGTGAAATGAATGAATTAGTGAAGTTAAATATGTGCAAAAAATTGATGGTGAAAGTTTATGTATGAATGTTCTGTTTTTGTTGAGTTATGATGAACCATGAGTTATGAATTTGTTTGTGATTAATGTTAAATTGAAACGATGCTAAGAATGAAAAGGAAAATGAAGTATGGTGATGACTTGTTAAGTGTATTGTGAATGGATATGGTAGGAAAGGTTATGAATGACAAGATTTAATTGGAAATGGTGAATTAAATACGTAGAGATTTGATGGTTTGATGCAATTGATTTGGTAGCTGAATTAACATGTAATGAAGTTGCATAAATGAATGTGAATACTAGAGAATTTGGTGTAAAATGATGTTTGTATATGTGTAGAAATCGAGGGAAATACTGTTAAGTGAGATATGCTTCTCATATGTCCGTTAGGTAGACTTCAGGTCCGCTGGGTAGACATTCTCAGGAATTCTGGCTTCCCAACTCCGTTCATGTCTATTTCGAGGGACATATATCAGTTGGGTAGACATTCTTGGGACACTTACATAAATATGCAATTTTGACCCTTTAGAAGGAAAAATCTCTCTTTAGAGTCTTCACAGAAGTTGTAGAAATTGAAAGCGTCTTAGAATGACATTAATCTGACATCCACAGCAAAAGTTATGCCTTTTGTCCGAAAATCACATATATATGTAAATTATTGATTTATCAATGCTTTCCTATGAGGTATTTAGGCTTGAATGAGCCTAGTTAATGGTGAATTGGGTGATTAAAGTGAGTAAAGGGTATTAGGTAATAAAGAATGATTGAAAGATGTTGGTGAATGATTACGAGATGTGTATTAAAGAAATGTACCCGGGATTGTCATTGAGCATGCATTGTACATAATCTATATATACATATGTGCATGAATGAGTACTTGTATAATTATGCAAAATTTTAATGTGTGTAAAAGTGTGTTGCATGATATAGAAGAGCAATTAGAACGATCGCGTCTAGACATTGCTGGGATGTCAAGGCAATAACTATCTGGAGCAAACTATGAGTAACCTATAATGGTCTCACCTTGATTATTTGTTTTGTTAAATTATGTATTGAATTATTATATGATGTGTATGTACTGATTTCGGAAATTAAATGTTCAAGGCGTTTGATGCATGAATAACATATTAGAAGTGCTCATTGAATGTGAATTTGACTGAATAAGTGATTCTCAACGTAAATGTTGAATGCTAGACCAATGGCTGATGACAAATAGGAATGAGATTATGATAGTGAATGTGATTATGTAACATTGAGCATAATTGATTGGTTTAATAAATGTGATGCATTTCATTTCATGAATGTATGACAATATAAAGGCAATTGTGACTAGAGTTGTTAGTGAAAAAGAGCTTAAAGCTCATAATGTGGTAAGAGCCTCTGGCTCACTATTTAAAATAAACCATGTATCCCTAATAGATAAGGGACAGTTATTAATGAGCTTGGTATCCACAATGAATACGGGATAGTGAAAAAGGTGCTCGGTCACAATAAAGTAATAAACGAATGTGAGGCTCATGAACATTACATATACATATGATATGTATGATTTGAATGATTGCAATGTATTATTGAATTAAATTGAGTGAAAATATGAAAACTGATGAATATGCTACATGATGATAAATAAAATGATGTGAATTATGTGATTGTATGAAATGTTGTGTTATGTGATATGGTTGAACCATTGAGGATGGTTAACTCACTAAGTTCTCAAAACTCACCAAAATTGCAATATTGACTTTTCAGGTTTTTGAGAGAGATGACGTAGCTTCTAAGTCAATTTAGAAGAGATCTAGTACTACTTTTGGATAGAAGACATGGCTTAAAAGTCGATCAGCTGGGACTGAGGGATTTAGATAAATTTTTTTATAATTCCTTATGTATGTAGCATGTTCTGTATACAGAGATATAAACTCTTATTAGTTTTTGATAATGTACTTATATGGATGTTGTTGAAAAGCTACAATGTACATATTGTTTATGAAATGAGACGAGAAAATTTAGGTTTAGACATTCTGATAATTATGTTTTTAATTTATGATGCCATGAGTTAAGTGAAAGTGATATAGTTGGTGCGTTGGTTCCATCGAGCATGTGTTCGAATGTCTGATGGACGTATAGATACAAATATCTTATGGGAGTGAGGTGTCACAAACCTGCTCTAATCCGATCGATTTTTACAACAATTGGTATCAGAGCGAGGAGAAAATTACGATGAATTTTTTGGCATAATCCGTTCAAAGTTTAGATGAGCACAGTGAAAGTTGGTAAATAGTGACAATAAAAGGTGACGACTGTTCATGCATTAAACTATGCAGTTACTGTAATTCAAGTATTTAGCACTAGTTATGTGTATGGTACTATTCATACATACGCATATGGTACTATTCACATATACAAAACTATTCATAATTGTAGCTTCTATTCATACATACGAATATTATTTATATAAAATAGTGGGAGCTAAATTCTATTCGTGATAGAAGTAATGGCAGCAAAATTTGAGATTAAAAAGTTCAATGGCAGTAATTTCTCATTGTGGAAATTGAAGATGAAGGCTATCTTGAGAAAAGATAATTGTTTAGCAGCCATCAGCAAAAGGCCAGCAACATTCACAGATGATAATAAGTGGAATGAGATGGATGGGAATGCTATTGCAAATCTTCATCCGGCACTAGCAGATGGGGTGTTGTCAAGCATAGAGGAGAAGAAGATGGCAAAAGAGATTTAGGATCATCTCACAAAAGTGTACGAGGCTAAAACACTCCACAATAAAATTTTTCTGAAGAGAAAACTATACACTTTACTTATGGCGGAATCCACTTCGGTGACGGAGCACTTAAATACTTTAAATAATTTATTTTCCTAAGTCTTATCATTAGGGCACACAATAGAGATAAGTGAACGTGGGGCACTTCTACTCCAAATTCTACCAGATTCGTATGATCAACTCGTCATCAATTTAACAAACAACATAGAAACTCTAGTCTTTGAAAATATTGCAGTTGCTATTCTGAAAGAAGAGAGTCGAAGAAAAAGTAAGGAAGACAGGTTGGCAAATTCGCAATAAATGGAGGCCTTGGTGGTGACGATAGGAGGATCATTGGAACGTGGCCAAAGTGGGAGTCATAGCTATGGTAGATCAAAATCCAGGAGTAAGAAGAATTGCATGTGCTACAATTGTGGCAAGAAAGGGCACCTGAAGAAGAATTGTTGGAATCTAAATAAGAAAGACTCTATTCCTCAAGGAAATGTAGCAAATACTTCAGATGACAGAGATGCAATGTTCTGTGAAGCGACAATGACTATTGGAGGTAAGAGAAGATTTGTTGATGTATGGCTTCTCGATTGAGTAGCTACTTTTCATATGACCTCTCGAAGAGAATGGTTCCATTAGTATGAATCTGTCTCTGGGGGATCTGTGTACAACTGTAATGATCAAGCTCTGAAGATCGATGGTATCGACACCATCAAGTTAAAGTTGTATGATAAGATAACTCAGACTATCGAAAAAATGCTACAGGTGTAGGGCCTGAAGAAGAATTTGTTGTCTGTATGGATGATCTCAATTTCAGATTTGAGCTTCAAAACAAGATCATGAAAGTGATTAAAGGAGCGTTGGTATTTATGAAAGCAGAGAAGATTGTTGCAAATCTATACATGCTGAAGGGAGTAACTTTGCAAGAATGAGAGGCATTCGTTGTGGCAACTAGTACAGATGACAAATCTGCAATGACATGGCATAAAAAGCTTAAACATATGTCAAAATAAGGAATGAAGATACTTACAGAGAAGAATCTACTTCCAAGTCTCACAAAGGTATCACTACCCTTCTGTGAGCGTTGCATTGTGAGTAAGCAGTATCGATTGAACTTTAACACATCAAAGTTCAAAAGCAAAAAAATTCTAGAATTGATTCACTTTGATGTATGGCAAGCACCAGTTACCTCTTTTGGAGGAGCAAATTTCTTTGTATCATTCATCGATGATTATTCGAGGAGATGTTGGGCGTTTCCTATCAAGAGGAAGGTAGATGTGTTTCCAACTTTTAAATTTTACAAAGCGCAGGTGGAACTCGAGTCTGGTAAGAAGATCAAGTGTTTGCACTCAAATAATGGAGGCAAATATACTGGTAAAGAATTTGATGAATTCTACAAGCAAGAAGGAATCAAAAGGTAGTTTATGACGGCATACACTCCTCAATAAAATGGAGTAACAGAGCGGATGAATATAACTCTGTTGGAAAAAACAAGAGCAATATTGAGAACTGTAAGCTTAGATAAGAAATTCTTGGCAGAAGCAGTCAATACTGCCTATTATATGGTGAATCGAGCTCCATCAGCTGCAATTGAGTTGAAAACACTGATGGAGATATGGACTAGTAAACCAGTGGATTATTTTAACCTCTATATATTTAGAAGTCCTGCCTATGTGATGTTCAATCTCCAAGAAACTGCAAAGTTGGATCCAAAATCTAGAAGATGTATTTTCTTAGGATATGTTGAAGAAGTAAATGGGTATCATCTGTGGGATCCCACTACCCATAAGATTGTTAGCAGCAAAGATGTTATTTTCTTGGAAGACAATGATCAAGAGCAAACAGAAGATGTTAGCACTTTAAAAGAGAATTCAGAGACTACAACAGTATAGGTAGAAAGAGAATTTGATCAAAATGATTCTTCTGAAGCTGCATCAGAGCAAGAGGAGCAAGAACTAGTCGAATCTGATGTTTCAGATACTCAGAGATCAACTCGCACAAGAAGAGCACCGAGATAGCACTCAGATTATATTATAGAGAACAATATTACATACTATTTTTTAACTGAGGATGGAGAGCCATTAACTCTTCAAGAAGCAATGAATAGTTCATATGTATCTTAGTGGATGGCAACAATGTAGGAAGAAATTGAAGCTCTACATAAGAATAAAGCGTGGGAGCTGGTATCACTACCACAAGAAAGAAAGCCTATTGTCAATAAATGGGCTTACAAGATCAAGCGGGGTGGTGGCAATCAAGTAAAACGATATCATGCTAGATTGGTGGTAAAAGGATATGCTTAGAAGGAAGGATTTAACTTCAATGAAATATTTTCTCCTATGGTTCGACTCACTATAGTTCGAGTAGTCCTAGTGATGTGTGCTACATTTGACTTGCATCTTGAGCAGTTAGATGTGAAAATTGTATTTCTTTATGGAGATCTTGAAGAAGAAATTTATATGCTCTAGCCATAAGGTTTTGAAGAAAAAGGGAAAAGAACTTAGTTTGCAGGTTGAACAAATCTCTGTATGGTATAAAGCAGGCACTGAGGTGTTGGTATAAGAGATTTGATTCCTTCATCATAAGCCTTGGATATAACAGACTGAACGTAGAACCTTGTGCATATTTCAAAAGGTTCGAGAAAGATGATTTTATAGTCTTGCTATTGTATGTAGACGACATGTTGGTAGCAGGCCCCAATAATGATCGTATCAAAGAATTGAAGGCACAGTTAGCTAGGGAATTTGAAATGAAGGACTTGGGACCAGCAAATAAGATTCTAACGAAGCAAATTCACCGAGACAAAAATGATAGGAAATTTTGGTTTTCTCAGAAGAATTATTTGAAGAAGATCTTGTGGTGATTCAACATGTAAGATTGTAATTCAATTTGTACCCTTCTTTCTGTTAATTTCACGTTATCCTCAAGTATGAGTCCTAGCAATGAAGAAGAGAGGATGGAGATGTCTCGAATATTGTATGCTTCAGGAGTGGGGAGTCTGATGTTCGCTATGATTTGTATATGACCAAATATTGCACATACAGTGGGAGTGGAGTAAATACATGGCAAATCCTAGTCGAGATCATTGAAATACTATTAAGAGGATTCTCAGATATATTAAGAGAACCTCAGATGTTGCATTATGTTATAGAGGATCAAATTTTACTGTTAAAGGATATGTTGATGCTGATTATGCATGTGATCTTGATAAAAGTAAATCCACTACAGGATATGTGTTTACACTAGCTAAAGGAGTTGTGAGCTGGGTTTCAAAACTGCAGTCAATTGTAGCTACGTTAATAATAAAAGCATAATATATAGCAGTTACACAAGCTAGTAAAGAAGCAATATGGTTAAAGTTGATGTTGTAAGAACTCGAATGCAAACAAGAGAACATTATTTTATTTTGTGATAACCAAAGTGTTTTGCGTCTTGCAAGGAATCCAGCATTTCATTCAAAGACAAAACACATTTGAGTTCAATATCACTTCGTTCATGAGAAAGTGGAAGAAGGAACGGTGGATATTCAGAAAATTCATACTATGGAAAACTTGGCAGATTTTATGACAAAAGCAATCAACGTTGACAAGTTTATGTGGTGTCGACTCTCATGTGGCCTGACAGACACGTAAGCAACATAAAACGACAAGGTAGAAAAGAATGGTGTGAAGATATGATTGATTATCATTCAAATCTTCAAGTGGGAGAATTGTCTAAAATGGTAGGCACCGTTTTTGGTGCCTACCAAAATTGAAATGAAAAAAAAGTCAAGGATAGCTGGCTAAATGGCCGGCCATCCTACACGTCTCTTGTTTATAAATAGGCAGGAGATGAAAAGAGCAAACAATCCCATTAACAGAGAAAAGAAACAAGAATGAGTGAAAAGAGAGACAAAATATTTTGTATATTATGTGGGTCTAGTTTTTTCTCCTTATAATTCTTCAGTTTTTAAATAGTAAAATTCTTCTATCCTTGCCCATGGTTTTTACCCTAACTTAGGGGTTTTTATGTAAAATATGTCTGTTCATTACTATTTATTCAGTCCTATTTAGCTATGAACATGCTCTATCTAGTCGATTTTTACAACAATTAGCAATATCAATGACACGTTTCGAGTCTCCATATAAATGCCTTTGTCCGTCTTATCATGAATATATAACATGTCAAAGGCATGATGTCAACAAAAACATAATGTTGTACCCTTATACATCTGACACAATAATTAAGAAATTAATCAGGTCCGATCTAAGAAGTGAAACAAATCAGCCCAGGTCTTTTCAATCTATTAGCATCTGTCAACACTTAAACTTAAAGTTAAGTATATTATTTAATTTTAAAGTTAAAATGTTGGTGAAATTACTTAAAAGCCATTAAATGTGACGTATTATTCTCACGCGCTTTCTTTTTTTTTCCTCGCCAATATTCCCTTCTCGTTATGAAGGGATAACCACATGAAACAAACTGATCTTAGAGACCAAGATAGTCCCATAAATGGCCATGATTGTATGTTGTACTAGAGTCTATAGAAATAATTGATCAATATGAAATTACTTAAAACATCGTTAAAGGGAAATCATGATAGATCCAATCCCACATATGGTAAAATAATTATGAAATTTTTGAACGTCCTAGCTAATTTCCTCTCTTGGCTTCAAATAAGATCACTTAAATTTTATAATATGATTAGCATATAAAATATAATAAAGCATTAATCATAAGTCGTATTTTATGGTGAAGTTTGATCCTTTTTTGTCGTTTCACTCGAACTGTCTCTAAAATAGGCTCATTTTAATCATAAAAGTTGCACAAGTGTTTGATCTATAAACGATATCCATAGAATATGTTGAAAGGACTCTATAATTGTTGTAGAGAGGGTTAGGTAAAAAGTGCTAACTCCTTTTGAGCCTAAGCCTATTTATGATAAATTTTAGACATTTTAGTAATTTAATTAAAATTAAATTCTAATTTCAATTAAACTTTAATTAGAAATACATTTAATTCTAATTAGCTACTAATTATACCCAAATAAGATTAAATATCTTATATTAGTCCTTATTTATTAAATATCTCATATTTAACTATAAAGTTTCTTAAACTTCTTTATAATCAACTTCAAGTTGATTAAAACACTTTTTCTCCTTTTAACCTATTCTTTGTGTGTAACCCATTAGATTCACAAATATGTTAGCAATGAATATGAATTATAACCTTAAATTATAGTTAGGATTAGATAAATTAAAATTTTTAATTTATCTTTAATTCTCTGATTAAATAATTTATATCCATAATTCAAGAAGGGTGTCTAACAACATATCATGTCCACCCAAATATTTAGGAATGTCAAAGTACTTTTGACTAACCTTTTCATGCATGGTTTTTCTGTATAATTCAATTTTTTCATCATACAATGTCTTGATTAGACATAAAACATGCAATTAACGTATACTCTATTTGAGTCTAATCATATTAGTTCTCCACCATTAATAATTAATTCAATTAATTATATTTGAAAATTATTTTAAAAGTATCATTCCAACTTAGCTAAGGATTTCTCAAATCAATACTAATTAAGAAAAACGAAACATTCTCCTTAATTAATTTAAAGTGATGAATCCTATGTTGATCACTCAACTACCTACACATAGTTTATGTTTTATCTAAGACTACCGATTAAGCTATCCTTGGCTAAAATAAGTTATAAGTAATATCAAAATATAGAAATTCCTATATGAGATAATTTTAGAGATTTTAAGTCAAAGGATAACTTATACAATCATCACAATAATAATTTCCGTAGGCATAGAAGTAATGTTTCAAATAGAATTCTCATACAGGATCAATTCAGTGAACTTGTTTTCTAATAAGTATCTATACATTTGTTTAAGTGTCTCCATACTTTAGCCTATGAAATCGACTACTTTCTTCATAGGAAAGAAACATAACGTATACTAGTCTTTTTACACTATATTAATGCCCCGTCTTAAAGGAGTACTGACTAAGAAAAATTTAGTGATAACACATAAATACAATATGAATCTCATAATTACGATCTCATCATAATTTTATTTGCGATGTACATTTTCCTATGGACTTTATATATATGTATATATCTATATATATATGTATGTATGTATGTATGTATGTATGTATG
>JAOQML010000196.1:13729511-13762805 GCA_027568935.1 Erythroxylum urbanii | reverse complement strand
AAAATAAGAAAATATAAATAAAATAAATTTAGTAAATAAAATATTTCACCTTACTTAAATACTATTGACAAAAACTTACTTATATTAATTAAGAGTATAATAGAAAATACTAAAATATCATGAGGTTATTATTGGAAAGGTAAAATTTTCACCGCATAAGCAGTTTCCTACCGCAGCCCCCTTTTTGCTTATCTATTTCTACGGTGGCACCACAGTTTTCTCCATCTTACAGATGTCGGCCGCAAATCCAAACGTATGACTGCGTTTGAAAACTGCGGTGAATAAGTATTTATCCCTACTGTATCGCAGATCTAAATGCAGCCTAAGTCATAGCATGGAAATTATAAGCATTGCAGTTGAATATACCATGGCTGTTGTTAATGATGTGAATGCTTTGATTCATTTACCTATCAAGTTAACTTTAATGAAACAAAGAAACTTGCCTATGAAAGATTTGTTGTAGTTGAGTCTTCTAATTAATTAATAGCAAACTTAGTGGTTCAGCCATGGTAATTGACACTTGCCATATATTTAATTCAAAATTTTGTTATAAGTCTTTAATATTTTGTATTATATATGGAAACCTTAAAATTTTCTAGTTTTCATTCCTATGCTTCATGATTTTAGTTATGATGTTTTTTAGCTATGACTTAGTGACATAAATTTTTATCTTTTAATGTGTAATTACTTATCCTTCGCTTGAATAACTAATATATCTATTGTATTAGAGTATATAAGAATATATTAAAATATGTGAAATCTCATAAATTTTTTTACCCCATTTAACCCCAATATCAATGTTGAGATATATCTACAAATAAGTTCTTTCAAATGTATGCATGCAAATTAAGATTTGATTTGAACTTTTGCTTTTATGTAAACAACATTAAGATTAATGTAGTGTTTCATCAACCTAGTTTAAAAGACGTTGGGATATTTCATAAGTATAATATCTTTTATAGAATAACTGAAATCAATATATAAAAAATAACACTAGAATTCCTTAAATCTAGATATTAATATAGTTTAGCTATACATAACCTTTGAAAATATACCAAAATACAAAAGAATCAATGAAACCATAAGAGAAAGGTTTTCCAATGTGATCTCAATCTTTTGATGTTCTTTGTTTTGTAGGATGATTGCATATCTCTTTCATAATTGAAGATGAATGTAAAATGTTACCCTAGGGTTTCTCCCCTCCCCTGACTACTACACCTAGTTTGAAGCGTGAAAAACTTGAAAAAGACTAAAAAAAGATTAATTTTCTAGGGTTTTTGCCAATTTTTAAATAAGTTGCTCTGTTATAGATACAACTTGGTATACGATCATATCACAAGCGATGCAAGTCACTGTAACTTCTTTGCCATGTAACACAAGTTTTGACTTGCTCATGTATAAGACTATATCTTCAAAATCAAATTTTAAAAGGGAATATAACTTGACACAAGGTTGTGTGTAAGGACATGTTTAATCTTCTCTCCAACTTTTTTCTATTTATAGAAGGATATGGGCTACAACATGCCTATGTTCAGCCAAATGTGAATTTCTTTCTTTTTTTGAGTACTTGTAAAACTCTTCAATCCTTGACAAAAATAAATCTTAAAGCAACGTATCTCCAAAATTACCTAAAACATTAAATATAAGAAATTGTAATGTGGAATGAATTTAACTTTTTTAGATGGATAGAAAAATATTAAGTAAAACTTATGTATCCTACATGTACATCAAAATTTTCCATACTTAGATTTTCACTTGTTTGCAAGTAAATCAATCAAAAAAATTATCTACAGAGAAAAGTTTAAATTTTAGGAAGGATTAACAATCAATTAAAATAACTAAGCATAATCATTCACTTAGTCACACTGTTTTAGGGCAGAATTCTAAATTTGTGATAATGTACGCAAATCATTATTCAAATGCGCGAGCATAATGTTCGAACTTGCACTGACAATATACCTATAAACCCTAAACCCTAATATCTTTATTTATTAGGGTTCAGATTCTGATAAATAGATGATATAACTGTCCTAATATTAAAAATATTTATTAATAGTCTAAAACAAAGGATAGCTATAATGCCCGATAATTACCTTTTTTTTCAAATGTCTAAGCTTTTTTCAAACTCAAAACCCCAACGTCTACGTAAGAAATGCCGTCCAGGTGTAAATAACTAGCATAAAAGAGGTCCAAGTCATACAGAATCTCACCCGCAGTGCAAGTGAATTGAAAGAGACAACAGGGTAAAGAGTAAGAGTACTATAGCTTGTTTTCTTCTCAAGTCTGAAAGCAACATTTTGGAAAAATCGCAGGCTAACATAATATTCAAGCAATTTCATGGAATTCCGTGACTTTGGTTAATTTAGATGGTGGGATCCTTACGTTTAATATGATTTCTTAATTTCAACTTCAAAGTTTCACTTCTAAATAACATAATTAGATTTCAGGGTGGCCTAATGGTTAAAGAGGATAATATGATCTGGTTGTCCATTCTAATCCAAAATTTAAGGTAACATTCGATTGGGTAGAAAAAAATCTGATGAAAATAGAACATAAACCGATACCAAATTTAGACAAATTCCGAATATTAGTACAACTTTAAAACAAGAACTCTAGCCAGGTGTTGAGAGGAACTTATTCCTATTATACAGTCTAATATTAATCTACTATATAGAGCTTTTAGTTTTGTTCTTTTAAGACCATTCTTAAAAAAGCTTTTATCAAGTATTTTAACGGTACATGTTTTAATACTTAAGATGGGATTGATTGTAAGCTTTTAATTGATGATTATTATTTTCTTTTCATCATTAACCTCTTAAAAACGACTAAGGGCTTGGGTATGAGACAAAAGGTGGTTACTACTAATGGTTGGACTAATATTATGGAGTAATCAAATATTTGAACCAAAAGATAAAAGAGCAAGATTAGTCACTTACTGAGCAAATTAAAAAAGGTCAATCAGTATGGGCTGCAAAGAATCAACCGAGAAGACGAATTTTCAGTTTCATTGACTGAGGAGGAGGCATCATTTTCTAGAAACGGCAAGCATTTAACGTCCAATGTTGCTCTTGACTATCGAACGAGGTGGCTATGTGACTATTAAGCACTTCCTAACCCAGAAAGTGAAATGAATTGGCAGTAATATGGGCACAAAGGCAACGTTTACGTAAGACCAACAAACGATAGACACCGAAAGTATGCAACAACTGACAATAAAGATAGGGACTTAGGACCTTACGTGGCACAAAATCTTTTGTTAAGTCGTATTTTCTGCAACTTCTTCCTGGTTCATGGAGTTTGTTTCAATTCCATATTGCCATTTAATTTCTCTGCATTTTCTTTGCTGCTTCCTGGATGCTTCTTCTTCTTGTTTTTAGGTGTTGAATTTTGTGTAATCTGTACCCGCTACTAATTCATTTTTTCACGCAAATGGTCCACCCCAACTAAGCTGAATTGCTTATCTTCTTCCTTATCTCCCAATAAATTATTGGAGTTCTTACATGATATTGAGAGGGAGAATTTGCACATGTAATTTAACAATTAGTCAAACATCTTCAAAAAAAAAAAAAAGAGAAAAGATTCATGCATCTGTGGAATTATTTGATTCCATTGAAGTCTTTCACGCCTGGTTATGTCTTTTTTCTTTTTTTTTCTTCTTTTTATCTAAGATGTAGTTTTATGAATATATATATAGATATATGTATGTATGTATACATATTTCCACGGATCAAACAATAGAATTAGAGACTGTGTGGTCTTATACTTTAATTTCTTCTCATCAAAACTTAATTCTGATTTACCACAAAAATAATAGAATATAATATTTTAACACTTGATATCCTTATGCAGATCCACACGAATGTATAGATATGATTGACTTAACTATTATACTTGTTATGTATACTTTAATTTCTTCTCATAAAAACTTAATTCTGATTTACCACAAAAATAATAGAATATAATATTTTAACACTTGATATCCTTATGCAAATCCACGCATATATATAAATATGACTGACTTAACCATTGTGGCAGATAATGCTTTATGTACTTGCTATGCACAATGCGTACCTGCTATATACAATTTTGAAAGTTCATTAGTTTGCACTCTACACCTAAAGTTGATACCGCTCCATGTAACCCAATTTTTAGTTGCTTAGTTGCATTTGGCTTGATGCATAGATGTTAGAAGTATATGGACTAATATATTCACAACATTAATTCCATATTCACAACCACTAATTGAATTGCCTAATGTATGTTTAATAACTATAATGAGATGGTTAATAATTTACTAATTGTATTTGAAGCACATGGTAGTATTCTAATAACTGTAAGTTGGCTCATTATTCCATAGTTTATCACAATTATGAAATGACACAATTAGTCTCATTCTACCCCTTAGGGTAGAACATGTTATAAGTATAATATATGGTTAGAATGTGTGTTTTTGCCATGGATGTGTGTGGTGATAGTTCAAAAAGGGTTTTCTACCATAAGCTCTCTCTTGCACGTGCTTGTTGAGTGTTGATAGGTTGTGGTCTCTTGAATGGAGAAAACGAATCAAGATACTATGCCCAACATTGGAGATATGTACATTCATTGTCCAATTATTGCTCTAAATAGAATGTGGATCTTGATATTGTGGTTATTGCTCACTGTATTTATGAATAACAATTGGTATTCGAGCTTCATGGTCATTTGATTCCAGGGCTTATATTTGGGTATAAACTCATTTTTTTCAAACCTGTTTTTGGCATGAATAATCTCGAAATGATGCATTGAAGATGTAGAAATTGTTGTTGGTTATTGTTATTAACTTTTAACTTTGCTTTGGGTAACCGAATATCGATTTTGTGGGTTTCATTAATGACCGAATAAGTTAGAAGCTTTCGAGTTTTACCTATGAATGAGTTCTATATTTGTTTAAATAACTCTAGCATGAATGATATAATTAATTTTGAGAAAAAGAGCACAAATTGCGTGATTCTATTTTAACATGCATATTATGGTTATTACTATTGGTTCTCATTTAACTTTAAGTAATTCAAAAGTCTCTGCCATCTTGAGGCTAAATGGAATGAACCATAAGCGGTGAGTTGAATCTCTCATGATGAATTTGACTATCATTATGGACTTGGCCTTAAGAATTAATGCACCACCTAAACCTGCTGATGATGCTACTGAGAAGGATAAAAAATCCTATGAGGAGTGGGAATACTCTGACCGATGCTTCTTGATGATTATGAGGTATCACGTGGATGAATCCATTCGTGATAATATTCCTGAGGCTGATAGTGCAAAGGATTTTATTGTTGCCATGAAGAAAAAATACAAGAAGTTCTCAAAGAATGAGAAGAATGAGCACTCGAACATGCTTCATCACACCATTTACGATGGTGTAAGTGACATTAGGGCTCACATAGACAAGCTCATAGGTTGTTACCTTAAGCTTAAGGCTATATATATGCACCTTCCTTCCAAATTTGATTCGATCAAATCAAGTTATAATGCTCAAAAAGAGCAATGGACTATTGAGGAGATAACTGCTATTCTTGCTAAGGAAGAGGATGACATGAAAAAGGGAAGGGCAAGAAGCATCTCCATGATGACAAACTACAACAATTCTCAAAAGAGCAAGTTCACTTCTAATAGCTCAAGTGGCCAAAATCTTTTCAAGAAGAAAGTTGTTAGTCCTAAAGGAAGTGGACAGGCGAGCTCATCTTCTACTAGTTAGAAGAATAATTTTTTCAAAGGGAAGTGCAACTTTTGTCAGAACTTTGGGCACAAGAAAGTTGATTGCTGAAAGCTCAAAGCTTATATAGAGAAGAAAGGTAATTGTCTTGTGATGTTTTGTTTAAAGTCCAATATTATTGGTGTTCCCTCAAATACTTGGTGGTTAGATATTGGAGCAACAATTCATGTTACGAATTGCTTGTAGAAACTGACAAGTTGAAGAAGGCCGACTAGTTCTGAGCAACATGTGTACATGGGAGACGATACCAAAGTCCAAGTTGAATTTTTTGGAATAGTTAGACTATAATTAAATACATGACATCTTTTGGAGTTACACGATGCCACTTATTTACCCCCTATTAGGAGGAATTTAATTTTTGTATCTATTTTGGATAGACTAGGTTATAGTCTTTTTTTTGGAACTGGAAAATTGACTTTGTATCATGACTCTCTTTTGGTAGGAAATGAAAATTTATTTGAAAATTTATACAAACTTGAGTTCAATGATGTTGTTATTGTTGCTTGTTCCTCTTCTCTTAATACTGTTATTGGTTCCAAATGTATGAGGTTGAATTTGAGATCTTCTATATTATGGCATAAATGTTTAGGCTATTTTTTAAAGACAGATTGGACAGGTTGGTAAAAGATGGTGTATTTCAGGATCTTGATTTTTTAGATTTCACTGCCTATGTTGATTGTATTAAAGGAAAGTTGATCGCCAAGGTTAGAAAAAGGAAAACAGACGGGTGTTCAGAATTGTTGGAGTTGATTTATACTGATATTTGTGGACCATTTATTCCACCTGCTATAGGTGGTTATAAATACTTCATCACTTTTATTGATAATTTTTCTAGTACAGTCATGTGGAGCTCGTTCGTGAAAATATGAATCTTTGGATGCGTTAAGGTTTTCAAGACAAATGTTGAGTTTCAAAAGGGGAAGAAAATCAAGGTAGTTAATTTTGATAGAGGCGGAGAGTATTATCGGCGTTATGATGAGAGTGAAAGGAATCTAGTGCCTTTTGCTAGGTACTTGCAAGAATGTGGTATTGAAGTAAAATATACAATAACAAGAACACTTCAGCAGAACGAAATCGTTGAAAGAAGAAACCACACACTTCTTGATATGTTACAGTGTATATTGATTCATTATAGTTTACTAGAATTTTTATGGGGTGAGGCGTGGAGGACAACTGCTTAAATCTTGAATTAAGTACCTAGCAAGTCAGTTCTAAAGACTCCATATGAGTTATGGTCAAGTAAGAAATCAAGCTTACGTCATATTTATGTTTGGGGATGCAAAGCAGAAGTAAGGCCTTATAATCCACATTTTAATAAGTTTTATCCGAAAACTATTAGTGGCTACTTTGTAGGCTACACCATCAGATCAAGGGGTTCTAGATTCAAATTGTCCATCTCACACGACTAGAATCATAGAATTAGATAGAGCTATCTATTTTGAAGATGAATTTGGTTCAAGTTAAGGGTCAAGAGAAATTGTATTAAGGAAAGAACATATTCTAATCCCTGTACCCATTGCTTCCACTTTTACTGATGATCCTATGATTGAAAATATTCTAGTAGAATCTCATGATGAACCTCATAATCAAGCAAATGATGAAGTCATTGATATTGGGGATGATGAAGTTATTATGAGGAGATCACAAAGAATACGTAGACGTACCATTCCTGATGACTATATTGTCTATTTGTAGGAACATGAATTTGATGTCGGAGATAATACTAAACCAATCAGTTATAAAGAAATCATGAATAGTCCTTAATCTATGTATTGGATGAATGCAATGTAAGATGAGTTGAGTTCAATGTCACAAAATGGAGTTTGGGAGTTAGTTGAACTACCTAAAGATTGCAAACCCATTGGGTGCAAGTGGGTTTACAAAATCAAACATGATTTAAGTGGACAAATAGAAAGGTATAAGGATAGACTTGTGGCTAACGGTTATAGCCAAAGAGATGGGATTGATTTCAAAGAAACCTTCTCACCATTTTTTACCAAAGATTCATCGCAAATCATTATGGCTATATTTGCTTGTTTTGATTTGGAACTCAATCAAATGGATGTAAGGACTATCTTCTTAAATGGAGATCTATATAAAGATGTTTAGATGACTTAACTAGTTGGTTTCGAGATGATTGGTAAAGAACACATAGTTTGCAAGCTCAAGAAGTCTGTCTATGGTTTAAAACAATCATCAAGGCAGTGGTATCTCAAGTTTGATATGGTTGTCACTGTAAATAGCTTCAAGGACAATGTAGTTCATCATTGTGTGTGTATATATATATATATATATATATGCAGTTCAGTGGGAACAATTTCATTTTTCTGGTACTGTATGTTGATGACATTCTACTTATTTCTAATGATATTGATCTATTATTTGAGACAAAACAACTATTATTTAGCTATTTTGATATTAAGGATCTTGGTGAGGCCTCTTATATACTTGAAATTTAGATTCTTCGAGATAAAGCTAATGAGATTCTTCGATTGTCTCAAAAGACTTACATTGATCAGATCTTGAAAAGATTCAATATGCATTCTTGTTCTCCTGGAAAGGCACTAATAGTGAAGGGTGACAAATTCTCAAAGGCCCAATGTCCACAAACTGATAAAGAGAGAGATAAAATGAAAGTCGTTCCTTATGCATCACTTGTAGGCAGTTTGATGTATGCTCAAGTATGCACAGGCCCTGATATTCCTTTTGTTGTAGGCATGTTAGGAAGATACTTAAATTATCCTGGACTTAGCCATTGGAAAGCGGCCAAGAAAGTCATGAGATATCTTCAGGGTAGCAAGAATCATATGTTGAATTATTGGCGAACTGACACTCTTGATATAGTTGGGTTTAGTGATGCCAATTATGCAGGATACGTGGATGATAAAAGTCCACTTGAGGCTACATCTATATGATGGCTGGACGTAGGGATAGCATTCCCAGTCTAACCCGGGCTTGGCTTGGTTTTTGGGCCAGATTGGCCAGGCTAAGGGTGGGCCATGGGCCAACCATGGTCTTCCCGCACGTGGCGCGCTCATTTTGGACAAAACGGCGTCGTTTTGTTCAAAACGATTTCGTTTTGTATACTTTTTTATTTCAAAAATATATATATGGGTCGGGACGGGCCAGCCCGCTCTGCCAGTCAGTGGGACGGGCTTTGAGCCACAGGCTGACCCACAGTCCACCATGACAGTGGCCCGGCCCGACTCAACCCATTGCCATCCCTAGTTGGAGGAGCTTTATCATAGAAAAGTGTCAAACAGACACTTACAACGTCCTCTACAATGGAGGCAGAGTATTTTACGTGTTATGAGGCAGCTTATCTAGCAATATGATTGTGGAATTTTGTTTCAGCATTGGGTATTGTAGACTCTATTTCGAGTCTGTTGAAATTGTATTGTGATAACTCCATAACTGTAGCTTTCTCTAAGAACACTAGAAGTACTTCTCACTCAAAACATATTAATATAAAGTACTATTTTGTTAAAGAGAAAGTTGCTGAATCCCTCATTACTGTTGAGTATACACCTATAGCTAGCATGTTAGGAGACCCACTTACAAAAGGCTTACCTATATATGTGTTTGCATAACACGTCTCCCACATGAGATTTTTAGGTGCGTAGCTTGATAAGATTAGTGGGAGTTTGCTATTTTGTATTGAACATGTTAGTACTTTGTACGGATTGCTTTTGACTTATATATATGAAATATGCAGAATGATATTTTTAGTCACTTATTAATATTTACATATATATGTTGACGTATATATATAGTTTGACGAAATGACAAGTGTAAAAGGAAACAAATGCATAGTCTCAGTTGTTGTACTGCATGTATGTTTTTTTAATAATTATTGTTGTATTTGAATATCTCTAGGGCCTAATCATATTTAGTAAATATATCCTGTCGATATGATATTGCATATGATTTATTTGACTGTCTTTGGATGATGGAAATTAGTATAGTGGTTTGATTATATTGTCCAAGTGGGAGAATGTTCGAAGTACATGGACTAATATAATCACAACATTAATTCCATATTCATAGCCATTAATTGAATTGCCTAGTGTATGTTTAATAACAATAATGAGATAGTTAATAATTTACTAATTGCATTTGAGGCACATGATAGTACCCTAATAACTATAGGTTGACTCAGTAAACTATAGTTTGTCACAATTATGAAATGACACAATTAGCCTCATTCTACCCCTTAGGATAGAACATGTTATAAATATAAATATAGTGAGAATATGTGTTTTTGTCGTGGATGTGTGTGGTGATAGTTCAAAAAGGGCTTTCTACCATAAGCTCTCTTTTGCACATGCTTGTTGAGTATTGATAGGTTGTAGTCTCTTGAATGGAGAAAATGAATGAAGATTTTATGCCCAACATTGGAGGTATATATATTCATTGTCTAGTTATTGCTCTAAATAGAATGTAGATCTTAGTATTGTGGTTATTGCTCACTGTATCCATGCATGAATAACAATAGAGGCATGTCATTTGAAGTCTCTTCCTCTGTATCAAAGCTCAATTAGATATTTTCATATACATCTATCCTAATCATGATAATCCTAATCATAAATTACCTAATTCAACTTTAGTGCTACAATGTTTTATCAAATATGATTTTATGCTCTTTAAAGCTTAGCTTAAATAAGAAGTATCTGAAGTTATCTTAAACTAAAGTCATTTGAAAATGTTGAAATTGTATTTGATCCATTTTAAATCTTACCCTACAATTAATGCAAATTTTACGCTGTTATAATTTGAACATTAATTAGTATCATAGTTTATCAAAATTAAAGAGTTTTAAGATAGAGAAACGTCATCCTCATGCAAGAAACTGCATGACGACAATACCATGTCACCATGCACCAAACAGGTTTTATTAGTGAAAATCTGCAGTTTAATACTAGACAATTATGTTGTTTACGCATTGACCTTTCCACCAATAAACTACTTATGCCTTTTAATCTTAGAGTCAAATTATCTATGCATGGGAACACTTGAACTCAAATGACCTAAATACAAACTAACCAATCAAAAAGTATAAACAAAGCATACGCGTAATGGTACCAAGTAAATTAATGAAGAGAAAAGACTAAGACAATAGGTCAAATCTTTCCTTATTCTTGTTAAGAAATTGTGTTCTATTACTAAAAGCACTATACTAGTGTGATCAAGTCGACCTGCATGCATTGGTCAATAATTTGAGACAATACAGTATAAAAATAAGTCTATGATACGTACTAAGAAATTAAAAAAATGTGGACCAGTAATCAACCAAATACTTTGACTTAATAAATAATTTCCAATGAGAAATTATGGTCCTTCCTCTCAATTCTCCACCCCAGGCCCTATAAATAGGTAACATATCTCAAAATAAAAGTTCCAAGGTATCAACACAAAAAGCTGGCTACAATATTATATAGTCATCGAAAAGAAATGGCTGATTACCAAAATCAAATCCAATCACACCGAGTTGGGGTCATTGGCGCTGGCATTAGTGGCACAGCGGCTGCTAAACATCTTGCTCATTACAGTCCGGTAGTGTTTGAAGCCAGTGACTCACTTGGAGGAGTTTGGAAACATTGCTCATTTAGCTCTACTAAGCTCCAAACCCCTCAATATGATTATGAGTTCTCAGATTACCCTTGGCCTGAAAGAGATAGTTCAAGTTTTCCTTCTCACCTTGAGATAGTAGAGTACTTGTATAACTATGCAAAACACTTTGATGTTCTCAAATATGTCAAGTTTAACTCGCGAGTTGTGGAGATTCATTATGTAGGCGACCGAGAGACCACCCAACTTGACGTGATACCGGCGGAGTATGCCACTCTTTTAAGGGGCTATCCAATTTGGGAGGTTGCTGTGGAGATTAACCAGTCCAAAAGCCTTCAGGTTTAATCCAGTCTATGTCACGAACATGTATATAACGATCTTAAATTTGTAACTGCTGATGGTACATGATCATGCATGCACTTCCTTAGTCATTGGCGCACATGCATTTAGCTATCATCTTACAAAGCTTCAGGGTTACATGATATCTGATTCTCCATATTTCTTGCTAAGTGGCGACATGTTAATTTGGTCAGTGGTATGCGTTCGAATTTCTTGTCATATGCATTGGAAAGTATGGCGATATTCCAAAAATACCAACTTTTGCACCTGGAAAAGGTCAAGAAGTATTTCATGGAAAGGTCTTACACTCTCTGGACTATTCCAAACTTGAAAAAGATGCCTCTCGTAAGTTACTTCAAGGAAAGAAAGTCGCTATTGTCGGGTACAGAAAGTCAGCCATTGATTTAGCTATGGAGTGTGCTGAGGCAAACCAAGGTACGCAAAAGTGCATGCATTACTCGTGCAGAGTACTACAAATAGTAATTTTTACTACTATTTTTGCAAACGTTCCTATGTGGATCAATTCATCTTTTTTCCATACAGCCTAAATTCATAGCTGAACTCATTGCACGAAATGAAAAACTATTACATCGATTAAAAACAATTTCAAGAACAAACTATAAATATAGCATTAGTCATGCATCATATTAAGAACGTAGACTATCAAGCCTCAAAAGTTTAGGAGTTAGGAGGATGATTGCATTACCTAAGGTTTAATGGTGTTTTGTGGTAGATAGAGGTAGAGGATCAAATCATCAAACAGTTAACTTGAATGCATGATGTTTGAATTCTAGATAATTATTCAAGATTGAAAATCACTGGCTCATGGATTAGATATATCTAAAAAAAGTTAATATGGTAGTCATGTGAAGAGCTAACAAGATTTATGTTCGTTAAGCTAATTTGTTTCGCTTCAAATGTCGAGAAAAGATTATTTTGTTTAATTTTAGTTCATTTACTTAATTGAAGAAGCTCTCAAACATCTTACAATCCACCCTTACAAGTATCTCGTAGAAGTTGGAATGAGGATTTACATTCTAGTCATATAATCTCATCAATGAAGTTTGGCGCACCAAAGAGACCTATATAAACTAACCAGAGTTCCATCAAACAAGAAAGATATATACACGTTCCAGGACAATATCCATCAACTTGAACACTTTCTTTTTGATCTTGTGAAACTCGTGACGGTCAATTCATTTTATTCTCCCTTAACTATGAAGATTTAAATCCTCAATCTAAAGTTCCGAGTACCACTGTAATCTCTGCTGCATCCTTGCTTGAGTCCGCTTTTGCGCCAAAAGAACACATTTGCCTGCATACTGCTAATTTTGAGTAGTTCGACGATCATACAACAAAAAAGGTTGATTATGATTCAGTTTAAATGCATAAAATTAAAACATTATTTGTCAATTGACCATTTTAAATTATACTTATAATTAAAATCTGATTTAAATTATACTATTATTCTTCAATATATTACCAATTAGTTTTTTTCTTAAAGGAATTTGTTTAATTTATCGGTATAAATAAGTCATTATAATAGTCTTATTGATAGTATAAATCTTAGCAGGAAAACAAAAGGTTATTCTTTCCTGCAAATAGTCAATCAAAAGAATAAAACAAAAACTACATATAGAAAACTTGTAATGCAGTAGGTCGGCTCTTAGACTTCATTTTTACTATAGAAAAATTGCTTATCAGAATCTTGACCTGTTTGAGCTTTTTTAAAGGACCAAATGGGCAACCTTGCACAATGGTGATAAGGACTTTACATTGGACTGTTCCTTCTTATTGGATATGGGGCTTGCCATTTTTCTTGTTCTTTTCAACAAGATCATCTCAATTTCTACATGATAGGCCAAATCAAGGCAGGTTCAAGACCCTACTGGCACCTCTCTTGTCTCCTATGGTAAACTTAAATTTCTTCCTTCAACCCCATCTGTCTATATCAGGATTATGTAAAGCCTATACCAAGGTAGTATTACGTAAATCAATATCCTGTCTTTAATTATCATTAGTGTCTTTTTGTTTTTCCACATAATTGTGCAGAGAAAAGCACTTTCCAAGTTCGTAGAGTCTTATTTGGTGTGGAAACTTCCCCTGATAAAGCATGGATTGAAACCGGACCACCCTTTCTTGGAAGATTATGCATCCTGCCAAATGGCTATCTTACCAGACAACTTCTTCAGTGAGGCAGACAAAGGAAATATTCTGTTCAAAAGGGCTTCAAAATGGTGGTTCTGGAGTGGAGGAATTGAATTTCAGGACAATACCAAATTGGAGGCTGACATTGTGCTTCTCGCTACTGGTTATGATGGTAAACAGAAGCTCCAAGACTTGATTCCTCAGCCCTTTTCTAGTCTTTTAGTGGACTCTTCCGGTATCATGCCCTTATACAGGTAAATGAATTGGTTAGTTGCCAGCCTTGTGGGCATAATTAAGAGAAAGTTGTAGACTTACAAGCCTATATCAGGTTAGAAGATCACACTTATATTAACTCAAAAATTGGATACACATAGAAACTCGATGAACGCATTCTAGTAATTGCCGGTTGACACCCTTTTTAGTTAAGAACAATCAAAGTTTTAAGAGTTTGATAAACGGATGACATTAACCTACAGGGGCACAATTCATCCACTGATTCCAAATATGGCTTTCATGGGCTATGTTGAGAGTCTGTCGAACCTTCACACAGCCGAGTTGCGGTGCAAATGGCTATCCAGGCTCGCAGATGAGAAGTTCAAGCTTCCCAGCATCATAAAGATGATTGAACATACAACTAAAGAAACAGATATATTGAAGAGAATCACGAGGTTTTATCAGAAGCAATGCATTGCAGCTTTTAGCATCAACTACAGTGATGAGATTTGTGAAGAAATGGGGTGGAATCCTTGGAGGAAGAAGAACGTGTTACTGGAAGCTTTTAGCCCTTATAACAGCCAAGACTACGAGGAAAAGAAGCAAACATAATTGCCGCAGATCAGGCGCTATGTATGTTCAAAACCTTGAATCGTGAAGGTTTTCAAATTGTAGCTATATAGGTATATATATATATATAGTAACGCGGTATTTCTGAATAATGTTAGGATTTAATGATTGGCCTCATGTTGCATAAGAAAACATAATACCGGGAACAAATCATCTGTTCTCGTTACCCTATGCTCACTCCGTCCTATGAGTACCCATCCATCCAATGATCTGAACCCCATTATCCCCTTATAAATATTTATGCTGTTTGCTGCTATAATTTAGAGGCTTCTTTGATCTTTCTTAAACATTGATGTCTTGAGGTTAGTGCTAAACGTTTGTTTTGCAACTATAGGTTAAGTTAAAAACAAAGATTTTAGAATTGTTGGATAACCACAAAACATAAGCAGACGCAGGGCATGGTATTTGTCGCCCAACTTCAGGGCTTGAAGCCAAAAACATGCATAGGAATTATCAGCTACTTCCTCACCTATCAAGCTAACAACATCATGGAAGCTCCATATATAAGTTATGACCCCCACTTTCTTAATCTATTTAGTTTACTCTCTCTTGCAACTTCTGTCTTCCAAAATTTCAGTTTACTATCTGAACATTATTCATGTTTAGCATCTTTACAACCCCTATATGTCCCCTAGCAACCATTCCCATGGCCTCCAGGGGCAGTGTCTCTGCTAGTCAACCGAGAGTTTCTCCATCAAAGTAAGTGATGGATTAGTACTGTACTTGTGACCGGTGCATATGTTGAGTCTCTTCTTGTTTCTTTTCTTTCAGAATATCTGCCGACATATAAGGTGACGTGCATTATGAATTCTGATGCAGGGAGGACCATTTTCTCGAGGCTAAAACATGCCTCTAAAATCCATTTTTCAGAGGCAGCTAGCATTTGCTCAACCCGCTCTAGTTGCTTAAAGACTATCATTTCCTGCTCTATCAGACCACACGCAGTTCCTTAGCACCTTTCCAGCTTTTCTATAACTGTTCTGCTAGTTTCCATGTTTTTCTTTTTTTCATTTATTAGAAAGCTTACCAAATATGCATTAACTAACTCAGGCTCAAGCAGAAACCCGGAACATGGTTCAAAGAGCCATCTCAAAGCAGTTTTCTATTGAAGTGAGTGCAGTGACACCCGAGATAAGTTTGCTTACTTGGGTGCCGACTCTGTCGACACGTGTATCTTTCTTTTCCTTTGTATCCTACGTGAATTCATAGATATATATGATGATACAGGGTCATATCTTTGATGGGTTGCTCATTTATGGTCTGGAATTTGAAAGCTGACCAAAAAATGTACTTCATAGGTAGCGATTATGATGACTTTGGAAGAACAATTTGGGGTATCAATTGGAGAAGGTGGAGCAGAGAACACTGTCACGGTCCAAGATGCCGCAGTTCTCATTGAAAAAGTGAGGGCTGCTTAAGTTGGAAGGCAGCTTACATAAGGGTCATCATTTCTGTAGCTATGGAGTTATGGTTAATATTTCAGTGTGTGCAATACAAGTTACTCAGTTTCTTTACCTCGAGATAGACAGCAAACCCAACGTACCACTGCCCGTTTAACAAAATCTGGCATATTTTTAGATTATTCCAATGCAGGAATCTCTCTGTTAATACATAGAATTCAGATATCACATCGTTACTAACAAATCCCGTTAGTTCTCTAGAAGACGACGTCCATTTCTTTTAGTGCGAGGTCTATAATAACAGGAAATGGAGATTCTTGGGTATGTTAGTAACTTCCTGGAACAGGAGTTGTGCATATAGTTGATTTAAGGAGAATCAACTAGAACAATAGCATGTTAGCACGATGCTTATGGTATAAAATGACGGTAGAAATGCTGGAATCACAGGTCGATGCAAAACAGGCCGAGCGTCTCCTCTGGTGGCCCGCGGGCTTGCTGGTGGCTCGCGAGGATTAGAATGGGTCAACCCCTGACCCAATCCATCAGCAGACTGACCGACGGCCAGGCTATTTATTTAAAAAAATGTCATTTTAATTAAAAAATGACGTCGTTTCGAAAAAATAGATGGACCACGGGTAGGCCCGTAGCCCGCATGAGCTGACTATGATTGACCGGTGATCCGGCCTGGGCAGACTATGATCGGCTCATGGCCTACCCGTGGCTCTCCCAACTCAGGCCAAAAACAAGCCGGATCGGATCGAAATTGTTAGTCTTATGCAGAGCTTGTCTTTTTTGCCAGTTTTATTTTTTGAAAAAAAAAAGTAACGCTCGTACGGTAGGAGAATGGTATGCAAAAAGGAAATACATGCTTACTATTGTCAGTGCTTGGTGAAAGCAGATGGCCTATGGATTAGGAAACAGTGTTAACATAATTCACTGCCATCAGCCATATAATCTTTACATACATATCCCTGGCCTGATCAAACCATCATTAGATCCTGATGCGAGCTCCTACATATCAATTCTCAAAGCGACTGAACCAGTCACTAATAGTACTTGAGAGGACTCTGATGTCATTCAACGAGAGAGTTTTAAGCCCCTGAGCAATGGCATCTGCTGGAGTGTACACATAACCTACTTGCCATTTTGGTTCCTATCAAGTTAAACAGATAGGTTTCATTTAGTTTTTTTTTCTTGTTGGCTTTTCAGTTACCAATGTTGTTTATCTATCAAAAAGCAAGAACACAGATATTTGAGCAATTAGAAGTTTAGACAAAGATGCATACTACTAAACTTGATAATCTCAACATATCAAACATGCAGAGCAAATTCGAAAGTGTGCATGTTGTATCCAAGTACAGCAGTCATGAAATCACATGCATGCAGAAACTTGCACATTTTACCTGTATGCAAGGTGTGATATGGTTACCACTTAACTTCACCTTCTCTAGCGTCCCACCAATGGATTGAATACGAGGTCTCAAAGCCTCTTCAAGGATATCTGACTCATCAATTGTGTCAAAACTGAACTTTACCTACGAATCATTTAGGTGAACCTCGAATTAAGTCTAGTGTGATTTCTTATGTAATGTAGTATACAAGAATATGTAACATCCATACCAAAAGTGTGTGTTGGACATTGTAGGAGTTCCTACAGAAATCACGGTTTTCAGAGGGTGTTGGCTTGAACTCTGATACCCCTTCTGTAACCTAATGAATAGAAATGAGTTAAAGATGTTCATAAAAAGAATCCAGGATTATGTCAGCACAAATTTAATGGATAATCAGAAGAATTAAATATAACCATTAAAAGAAAAACTACGCATAAATAGATACTGACCCTCCAAAGTTTCGGTAATTCATGAAACTGCCCCATGAAAACTTTTAGAAATTATGGCTCATCTGTAATAAGTTGATGAAGTACTTCTCGTATACCATTTTAATGTTTCACAAATCTTGAACAATATAACTGATTTAAGAATGTAAAGAGAACTTAAACGTAAAATATATCTAAGAAATGACTCATTAAAATGAATATCTTGATCCAGTATTCAACTGTTGTTCCTGATAAGTAGTCTGCAAAGATATCCTACAATAATTAGAATGAAGTGCCTGACGAGCTCACTCAGAAACTTCTTCAAAGACACTACCTACCTGATTTAGTACGGAGGGCAACTGATCAACAAACTTGGTAAATGAAACAACAGCTTCCTGATCATTGTCTGGTATCATCGCTCCAGCTGCATCAAGTAGCACCTTCCATGCATCTCCTGCACATTTAGACACTGAATTGTCTTCATCTATTTTAATGCTAGCCAGTGGATTGTTCACCACGCAAACTTTAGGATATAAACTATTATATAAGAAACAACAATCTAACATGTGTCAGAGAAAATTACAAGGCCGACTAAATGCACAATATTTGGAATGCTAAATACAGATTAAATCACTGAACGGAATGGAGTAGGGAGATGGGTTGATGTAATATTACTAAAGCATGATGACTTGGACATACTTCCACTAAGAAAGCTACTAGGTAAATATTATGTTTGAATTATGACTAGATTCCCTTGCAACATTATTGTTAACTGTGTATGCTAATGTCAAAATATGCATTTCAAGTAGTATATTTAGAGACAAGTGATAAGTGTAAATTACATTATATTTTAGGGCTTAGTTTAATATGTGTTAGTTTGTTAATTATTTATATTTTAAGTATTTTATGGGTTAGCATAAGTCTTTGAGCTTAATTATTATATTTTTGAGGTATCTTGATATGTTTGTTAGTATTCTAGGGTCAACATTGAACAACGAAGAAGTTTCAGAGACACTTGGGTCGAAACAATAACCCACAGGCACAACAGGCCACGATCGTGAAAGAAGCACAAGAGTTGGCCCATGCTATGATCGTGGCCTGCGTGCAAACACTTACGAACTTCACCTTTCGAAGAATTGTTTAGACCTTTCGGACTCCAAAAAAAACCCTAAAGTTATCCAAGACATAAAAGACTATTTAAAGAACAACAGGAGAGGCAGAAAGGAGCTTTTACATCAACCAATTTAGAAAAACCCTAGAGAGAATTATCAAAAGATAGAGAAAGAGAAGAAGGAAGAGAGAAGAGGAGAAGAAGCTGACTCGACGTAATTCCCGGATCCAGAGCGTTCTGACGTCGCTACCTCCCATCTTCCGTTCAATTTCATATTTCCTACTATTTTTAGTTTTATTATTGTATAGAAATGGAACAACAGTTGCTGATAGGATTTTTGAATGTTGATGATGTTTCTAAACTCACCTTCGGAGTTTTATCTTTGAATTAATGAAATTTGATTCTTTATGTATTATTTGGATTTATTGTGATTTAATTTTAGACGTGCATAATTCGATAATAAACTAAGATGGTGAATCGAATGCAAAATAATTAAATTGAGTTAACGAGAATTAGGTGATTTAATAGAACAAGAATTAAATCAAATCGATAAAATTGTGCGAAAAGAAATCTTGCATAGGTTTCCAATAGTTTATTGGGCAAGTTCAGATATAATTAGGATTTTGGATAGGTTGTTAATTGACAAATTGCAACTTCCAAAATCTAATTAGGGTTTATAATTTAGGGCTAATAGTTATAACTCGAGATAGGGTAATCAACCTTAGGACTGTCTAGAACTAATAATCCAGTAATTTATAATCGATTAGGTTAGCGTTAAAGATAGGTAAAATTTCATTTATCTCAATTGGTAATTCCTTTAGGTTGATTCCTGAATGTATGTTGTAACTGTAAAATTGATAATATTTTCGTGATTAATTCTTGAATTGATTTGTTTGATTAAATTGAATTCTCATTTTAGTTCTGTTACATTTTGAATTTTGCGAATTGTTTTGGCCTTAAATTTTAAATTAGATTATCTCTCCCCGTGAGTTCGATACTTCAAGTACTACGCGAACGACCCATGCGCTTGTTGATTATCGAGGTTAATTAATTAAAACTTACATTGGAAAATTTTGACTAAATTTTTGGCGTCGTTTTCAGAGAGGCGATTAGTTAAGTTCTTTAGTCTAAGCCTTTTCAATATCTTTTGTTTTTAATAATAATAAAAAATAAAGAAAGAAGTTTGAGACATAAAATAGAGACACATCAAGATATCTTAGAATGAGAATGAGGCATCTGCAGAGCTAGATGCCAATAAGAAATGAAAAGAACAATGATGGAGGATAGATATTACAGGCAGCAAGGAACTTTTGCAAACAACAATGAAGCACGTAGTATAGTTGGGGAAGTAACGATCCTTATTAGAATATTTATACTCCGGGGTGACAGAGCCACCCAAATTTTTATTGGTCCAACAATGTAATGACTGACTTAAGACATCAAGATCTATTTAAATTTCAGTAAGATGGGTCCAATTCATGGGGTTCCAAATTGGACAAAATCATGCATAGGCTAACAGACATGAAAGAGAACAAGAAGAGACTATAAAAGCAATTTGTTCAAGTAACAGAAAATCATGTCGCTCGATTCACAATATAGATAATCAACTAAGATAATTTTTTTCGTGAAATTTGTAAGAAAAGTGTGGAAGACTCTCTGAGTAATATGAAATTATATCAACGAGAGCAATATGAGGCTATCACACTTAGAAATGAGCAAGAACAAGAAGAACCAATGAAAGATCATGCTGAGCCCTACCTTATACAAGACCAAGAAATCAAGAAAGAGGATAAAGAAAAGGATTAAAACCCCTCATATTATTTGCCAGATTTTGATATACGATGTGTGAATATCGAAAAATCTTTGGTGGATGTCCATGAAAAGAACCTTATCCTTCAGATTAATGTGACCAAGTGACATTCAACATTAATGATGTATTAAATAATCCAAAAGATAGTAACTCATTTAGGATAACTGATGTATTCGAATCTTCTAAAGAACAAAAGGATGAAGAACAAATGACAATAGACATCGAGTTTGAAGAAGCTATGAAAGTCTCTGCTCATGAATCGGAAGAAGCAAAGAAGACGAAGGTGATTAAGGAGAAAAGAGAGCAACTCACCTTCTTACAGGACAAACTATTAGATTCGATAAAAAATTCAGGAAATTTTGTTATTTCCTATTTTATAGATAGTTTGTTGGTAAAAAGGACATTACTGAAATTAATTAGGTTTCTTAACTTTATCAATATTGTTCTTCTGATCATTTTATAATTTATAGCTTACTTACAAGCTAAAAAATTAATGTTGAACGAAAAAGGTAGAAGCAAGCCGCTGATAATTGATCCCGGTTGAATTCTAATGAAAGAAAAATGTCAAGCTACCAACGTTAAAAGAAGTATGGCGTAGGAGGCAAATCATCGATTATTAATTCCATGTTATTTCCTTTGATTTTTAGATAATTTGAATTCCGTTGTTAAATTGTTTCGTTTCCAAATAAAATCGGGAAGTCAGTAAAAGAGAAGTGAAAGAGCTATAAAGAGTTAAGAAGTGATTTTGGAAATGTAAGGAAAGACAATTGAAGAAAAAATAAAAAATTTGTGGACAAATTGCAGGCCACGTTAAAAGAAGACATGCAAATTTCAGATTCATTTTTTACCATTTTACCCTCTATTTACTTATATATTTATTTATAATTTCACTTTTTTATTCACTTTCATTTTTTTTTCCATCTAAGTTTAGAACCTCCAAAACACTCTCACTTCTCTCTACCTAAATTTCAAACTTCTAGTCTCTTCCAACTTCTACCTACTTGCAAGCTGGTATGCTGCGCATTAAGTAGTCAGTAAAGCGTGATCAATTATCGGGGCAAAACCAAGTCGTGGGACAATGGCGAAGGAACAAGGAGGTAACTTCAGAGCACCCTTCTTGATCTACACAGAGGAGGAAGATATTTGTTTTTAATCCCTCAATGGTAAACAAATTGTATTCCCGAAATATTTTGATTTTGATATACTTGATAGGCTAAAACTGCGGGATAGGGTAAAGAACTTAGCAGAAAGAATTCAATGGGTGGAAATCATATACTTCCAGTATCTTATCTGCCAAGAACTCACTCTAAAATTATTCACTTCCTTATATTAGGAACTTAATAACCTCAAAGAAATGTAGTTTAGGTTACGAGGACGAAACTATGAGTTGAACATCGAAATCATATGTGATATTTATGAGTTCCTCGAGTCTTCCATTATCGATTAGTACAATGATTTTTGTGATTCTCGCTATTGGAATGAGCTCACTGGATTAGAGCGATTCGAAGCTATAAATGCCCACAACAACATCATAAGAACCCATGAACACTTGTTATTGCACAAATTCATGTGTCAATTAGTTTTTGATAAAATAGAAACTAACAAGTGCTTAACAAAGGAACTCATGGATCACAGCATTATAGTGTACACCTCCACACATGTGTTGAACACTATTGTTGCAACTCTACGTTAGAGGAGCAACAATTTGGGTACTTGGTTTCCGTCATTGCTGAGTATTATGGGCAGATTATAGTGGTTTAACCATTCAACTCCCAAATTTTCTAAATCATTATCATCTATGACATGCTGAAATTTTTAAGTCCCATAACATAAAACTCCAGGATATCAGCCAAAAGATGCATGCGAAGATCAGGGCTAGTCAGGCGAGTTCGAATACAGCACTGCCTCAGCAGGTAAAAGAGGACTCGATTAGTGAAGAGTCCGAGGAGGAAGAAAAAACAAAGGAACCATAAACAGTTTCGTGTTCTAACCCTTTTCTTTTCATTTTTGTTAGTATATTCTTCTTCTGTTTTTCGTATATTGTGTTTTATTTCCCCCTTGTGTGTTTGTGTACCCTTCTCACATTGAAAATAATGTGTTGTTCAAGTGTAGGAAAATGTGTGTTTTTACTTTGAGCGCAAATTTTGCATATTGTATGATATTTTGTTTAGGTTGCATAATATGAATTGTGTGAATACATCAACGGCTAGGACTTAACGAGATAGATTTAGCCTTAAATATAGTCTTTTAGATTGCAAAAATTTATTAACTTGTGAAATTAGTGACCTAAGTTATTTATGGCTACATATGTTAGTTAATTAGGATACGATATTAGTTCATTCATCTTAGAAATTTTCCATACTCATTTATAATTTTAGGCTAATTAAATAAGTGACATCATTAGTATATTTCCATGAGAATGATTAGTTAAAGCAATAAGGTAGGCAAAATTTCGCGTAAAAAAAAGGTTGTATAATTTTAACTAAAATAATTATTCCGCTAGTATTCGAGTTATGAATAGAGCTAGTAGCCAATTAAGAATGTGATGTAGCTGAGTAACCGGATCACACGCATCACAAAAGTGTACAAATGTTTGTCTTTGTATAAAAAGACTATAATGACATTTTAACTAAACAGCTTAATAACAACATAACTTAGTTGAATAATCGGATCGACATTCATTACAAATATTTGCCTCTGTGTAAAAAAAAAAAGTTCATGTCCCTAAAGAAAAATCAATAAAAAGAATGTTTTCAAATAGAAACATACCAAATTTGTTAGTAACTTGATTTTTCATAAAAACCTAATGAGGAATAGCTATGCTTTTGTTTTGACTTAATAATTATCAACATGTGTGTGCAAGTGATAGAGATGAATATACTCAACATTAAAATTTAGATTAGTTTGTACATTTAGTCCACAGAGCTTAGACGCGAATTTTGCTTGTTAATAAGTTAAATTGAAGTCATTGTCTCATTATTGCATATGTGTTTGTGTTTTCTTTATTTGTTTGTTGTTTTGTTTGCTTGAGGACAAACAAAAGTTTAAGTATGAAGATGTTGATAAATACAAATTGCATCATATTTTAAGACTTAGTTTAATATGTATTTAATTGTTAATTTAATTATTTAGTATGTGTTTAGATTAGAATTGTATTAGTTTCTTAATTATTTATGTTTTAAGTCTTTTATGGATTAGTACAAGCCTTTGAGCTTAATTATTATATTTTGAGATACCTTAATGTGTTTGTTAGTGTTTCAAGGTCAACATCGAAGAATAGAGAAATTTCAGACACTAAGGTCAAAAAACGGCCCACGAGCGTGGCACAACGTGATAGAAGCACCAGAGTTGGCCCATGGTCCACGGTTGTGACATAAGACTCAAATGTGACCCACGATCGTGGCCTGCGTCTGGCAAACGCGCAAATGCTTACAAACTTCACGTTACGAGAAGCTTTTGCATCAGCCACTTTAGAGAAACTCTAGAGAGAATTATCGAGAGATAGAGAAAGAGAATAAGGAAGAGAGAAGAGGAGAAGAAGTCAACTAGACATATTTCCCGAATCAGGAGTTTTTTTCCGTCGCCACCTCCCATTGTCCGTTCAATTTTGTATTTCCTGTTATTTTCAATTTTATTATTGTATAAAATTAAAATAAATGTTGATGATAGGATTTTTAGATGTTGATGTTTCTAAACTCACCTTCGGAGTTTTATTTTTGATTTAATAAAATCTGATTCTTTATGTCCTAATTGAATTTATTGTAATTTAATTATGGACGTGCATAATTCGATAATACATTGAGAGAATGAATCGAATAAAAAATAATTAAATCAAGCTAACGAAAGTCGGGTGATTTAATAGAAGAAGAATTAAATCAAATCAGTAAAATTGTGCGAAGAAAAATCTTTCATAAATTTCTGATAGTTTATTGGACAAGTTCATATCCAATTAGAGTTTTAGATAGGTTCTTAATTGAGAAATTGAAACTTTCATAATCTAATTAAGGTTTATAATTTAGGGTTAACAGTTATAACCTGAGAGAAACTAATTAACCCTAGGATCGTCTAGAACCAACAATCCAGTAATTCATAATCGATTAGGTTATTGTTAAAGATAAATAAAATTCCCTTTCTCTCAATTGATAATTCCTCTAGGTTTATTGACTATGTGTTACAACAGCTAAATTGTTAATATTTTCGTGATTGATTATTGAATTGATTTTCTTGATTAAATTGAATTCTCATTTTAGTTCCGTTATATTTTGAATTTTGTGAATTGTTCTGGCCGTAAATTTTAGGATTAGATTATCCCTCTTCGTGGGATCGACACATTAGGTACTGTGCAAACGACCCGTGTGCTTGTAGATTATCGAAGTTAATTAATTAAAACTTACACATATCGAAAAAATTCGATGAACAAGACATAATAGGAAATGCTAATAAGCAATTTACCTGAGGCACTCCTAGCCATTGTATAAATTGGAGATGCTTCCACAATAGGCATCATTTGATTAACTAGTGGACCAAACTGCAGGTTCCAGCGCAATGTTAACAGCAATTATTGCTTTGACCAAAATAACTAAGCTGGATTGCACCCATCAGCTAGATTTATTAATTAATTCAAATAGAGACAAAATACTAATTCTTGCCAATTCTGTATAATGTCCATGAAGAATTACCAAGAAATTTTATGACCATATGCCCAGAGCATTTGCTATTAGCATGTTGTACTATGAAGATCAGATATTCTTTCAAACTAAATGTTGACATGGAAACAACCTTGAAGAATTGACCTTCGGTACTAAAAGAATGGAAACAACCTTGAAGAATTGATCTTCAGTCCTAAAAGAAGAACAAATTCATAAAATTAACAGCAACAACAACCAAAACCCAAGGATATTAGCTTAAACTTCATTGTGCGGGTTAGGAATTGGCAAATCATCATATATCATATATATTCTTCTTCAGGGGCTTGATAAGGAATATTATTTTGCAACAAGAAAATAACTCTACCCTCAAAATGAAGCAAAGTGGCCATTTTAATCATTTTCCACTTACTCCAAATTTAATGTACAGATTATTTTCCATGCTTTCTGCTCACTAGGAACATATTAAACATAGATGCTTCCCTAAAAGCCAAATAGGCAGCTGGTAACTGACAAAAAGATCAACTGTTTTATGATATCGGCACCTCAAATCCCCAAGACATGCATGTTGATGCTTCATAGCTTGTTTTAATTGTAGAAAAAGCCAAACAGGCGGTTGGAACTAAAACAAATATTACTGTTTTATGATCGCAGCATTCAAATCCAAAAAACATGCTGATGTACCAAAAATGAGAAAACTAATGGAAAGGTAAACAGGGACAGGCATCATGTCCACAAGTACAGAAAGGGAAAAAACCCAGATAAATAACTCCAGACTATATGCAAAGTAACGCTTCCACAGGAAACAAGAATAAGCATTCTATAAGAGAAGCCATCATAGTCTTGGATAAGTGGGAGGACTAAGTGCAGATAAAATATTTATACCTGCTCAAAGTATGGTACTGCTTCTGTAGCAGGCCGGTTGTTGAAGGAGATTATGGCATTGGCCTTCCACACGAGATAATATTCTTTGTCACATTCCACAAATTGTTTGAGTTCTATCTATAAGCAGGCTTGAACAACATAGTGCTAGTACCCCTATGTCTCTGCAATTAACTTCCTGACGAGCAAAATACTAAAGAGCCAGGCATAGCAACGAAAAGCCATACCTTTGGTATCTTGTCACAGAAATAACTTCCTGTAAGAACCTGGAGAAGTGCACCGTTGCTACAACATCCAAGTAACACAAGGACATATACAATTCAGTCACCATATGTTTGTAATTAAAAAAAATTCATAAGAGACCAAACAAAAGTTGAGACACCGAGAAAGTGAAAGCACCTATGACCAACAGAAAAAATAGGAAGATCAACGAGCTGGGCAGGAGTTAGATTGGCATCAGGCAACCCAGATGTTAGTATCAAGTCCAAGCAAGCATTGAATCGCTCATACACTTGACTAGTAGCTTGGGCATGATCAAAAGTCACATTGTAAGGCACCGAAATAATAAGATACCCCTCTTTCGCCAGAAGCTCAATGAAATAGCTGCCAAATACATAGACAACAATGCACAAGAGAAATACAAACTATTAAAAGAAATTAAACAAAGCGAAGAGAAAGGAAGTAGAGGTGCTGAAAGTGCCTGTAGGTGACTTCAGGGACAGCTCCGATAAAGGCACCACCGACGAACTTAATGATCGCACGTGGTTTCATCTCTTTAGGCGGAGGTACCACCAAACAGGACTCCAGTCTCCTGTAAATCCTCTTGTAACTGGTACCAGTATCAATGTTGTATCTAAAGCCACTGCTACTTCTGTTTCCACCAACATATCCATTTGAAGGTATTGATGAATTCACTGCAAGTACTGGAACCCATCGACGGCCACGAGTGTGGAAACCCAAAGAAGCCACTTTTGGCCACGACCCACATGAGAAAGAAGCCATCTTTGGCCATGACCCACATGTATTTTGATTGATTGGAGAGCAAAAATCACCACTAGTAGCTAATTCCATAACTAACGGTGCCAACTTTTATAAAGCTGTGAAATGCAAGGACTTTGTCGAAGCTAATGATAGGTTGCCAAGGAACAATTGTCGGAAGAAAGAAGTGAAGCTTAATCCAACTGTGTGCTAGTGGTTTCGCCACGATTTTGGTATCGGGTTTTGTTACTTCATCACTCTGGCATGGTTAAAGGTTAAATCTGGATGGGAAGTGGATAACCGTTGTCGGGCTTAGCCTCTCACCTAAGGCCCACTAGTATGAATCGAATATCTGGATATTAACTAGATTTCGAGATATTAAACAGAATTACGTTGAAACAAAGAGACCAAGTATGATTGATAGATCTTTACATCGTCAAAGTACGAAGTTGAGGCGTCCTCGTGTACAAATTCTAGGCAAAATTGTTAAGAATTAAATCCTAACAATTTTAATTATAGAATCGTTTATCGTATCATATTATTAAGAGATTGAAAAAGAGATGCGTACACAGTAATAATTTAACGTGGAATGATGTTGATCGAGTTCGTCTTCCAATCCAATTCTCTTTCTTTGTGTGTAAGATTTCTCTTTTGAGAGGCTACAAAAAAAAATGTCTCATCAGTGAATAGATTGGAGGCCATTGCCTTATATATAGAATTTTTCCATTTGGCAGTTAAGCAATTGGAGAAAACTTTTATAATTTCTATTTCTGGCTCTCATAGAAATAGAAATTACACAATGGTATCTACACATTCATTCCATGACAAATATACCCTAAAGCCTACTTAAACAATTAATTAGATCACTTAATTTAAGGATAATGAAATGATAACACACATTAATAATATATATATGTAGTCCCAATATGGATCATTATAAAATTATCCAACAATCTCCCACTGGACCACAAATGTATCATGATAAATGTGTTTTAACTTTAGTAAGCTCCTGAAACTCGATATCAAGTCTTGAAGGGTATCCAAACAATCTCATCCATTAGTTATATCGATATAAGATCAAAGCGGTCTTTATTACATCAATCGTAACTGGACCCATCAATGGTCACGTAGACCAACATAGCCAAATAACATAGATGAATCATAGATGCGTAACATGGAAATTACATGTGTAATGTGATCCACACATGCCTATTTCCAACTGGTCCTATTTTACTTTATTGAGATCAATATTTCAAAATACTTAATAGACTGTAATAAACTGAATACTTTATTTTTGTAGAAATTAATCCAAATATATATAAAATCTGAGTCCAACATACAACATTAATACAAACTCCCACTAAACCGAAATGTCCTCAAATAGAGCAACACCCATATGAGCAGTGTGCTCATGAAAGACCTTGGGTGGTAATCCTTTTGTAAGTGGATTCGCTATCATGGAGTTTGTTCCAATGTGCTCTATGAAAATCTGTCCACTATGCACTCTTTCTTGCACAACGAGAAACTTGATTTCTATATGCTTTGATTTCGTCGAGCTTCTGTTGTTGTTGGAATATAGAAATGCTGACTTATTGTCACAATATAATTTGAGTGGTCTTTAATACCATCCAAAATTTGCAACCACTGACAAAACTTCACAGCCATGTTCCATGATTAGACGCCTCATAACATGTTATAAACTCTATAGCCATGGTGGACGAAACAACAAGTGTCTATTTTGCAGACCTCTATGAAATCGTTCCATCAGCCAACAAGTAAACATAGCCTGAAGTAGATATCTTGTTGTTTTGGCATCTAACAAAATCAGAATCGGAACACCCAATGATCTCTAACTTATCCAATCTCCTATATATGAGCATATAACGTCTTTGTTCTATGTAAATACCTCATAATTAACTGCCTTCCAATGATCCATGCCGGGGTTACTTAAATATCTACCTAACATGCCAACTATGAACGCAATATCCGGACGCTTACATATTTGAGCATACATTAGACTCCCTATGGCTGAGGCATAAGGAATCTTCTGCATTTCTTTAATTTCAAGACTGTTCTTCGGGCATTGGCTAAGACTAAACGTATCTCCTTTAGCGACCGGCGTTTCACTTAGTTTGCAATTTTGCATGCCAAATCTATGGAGAACTTTCTTAATATAGTTCCGTTGTGACAATCCCAATATACCTCAAGAACGATCTCGGTGTATCTCAATTCCTAATACAAAGGAGCATTGACAAGATCTTTCATTTCAAAGTTCTTTGATAAATATCTCTTGGTGTCATGCAACATGCCTATGTCATTTGTGGCAAGCAATATGTCATCGACATACAAAACCAGAAAAATGTGTTTACTTCCACTAAATTTGTGATACACACAATCATCAACAATATTTGTTTCAAAACCATATAAAGCAATAACTTGATGAAATTTGAAATACCATTGACGAGATGCTTGCTTGAGACCATAGATAGATTTAGTCAATTTGCAAACCATATTCTTTGGGTCTCTCGACACAAAGTTTTCTGATTGCACCATATAAATTGTTTCTTCAATGTCACCATTAAGAAATGATGTTTTAACATCCATTTGATGCAATTCAAGATCAAAATGTGCAACAAGCGCCATAATTATCTTAAAAGAGTCTTTCATAGAAACCAGAGAGAAATTCTCTTTTAAGTCGATTCCTTCCTTTTGCGTAAAGCCCATGGCCACAAGACATGCCTTATACCTTTTCACATTACCATTTGAATCCCTTTTGGTTTTAAATTTCCATTTACAACCTATGGGTTTTGCACCATTCAGTAATGGGATAAGTTTCCAAACTTTATTATCTTGCATAAACTTGTAATCTTTATTCATAGCTTCAATCCATTTATGAGAGTTAGAACTTTGCATGGCTTGACGGAAGTCGATTGGATCATCTTCTGACATTCCACTTTCTACCTCCTGTTCTTAGAGATATATAATATAATCATCTGAAATTGCAATTTTTCTTTCTCTCATGGATCGCCTTAATGGCACAGGTTCTTAAGGTTGTTGAATTTGTTCCTCAGGAATAATTACCCCATCTTGAATGAGAGGTTAAACAATATTGTCTTGTCGAGAATCTGAACTTACTTCTTGATTAATGATAGGTATAGAAACCTACAAATTGTCAAAAGTAGTATTAGGAATTAAGATTTCTCCTTCTTCCTCCTCAAAGACAATGTTTCTAACTTGATTTCTCCCCCCAATCTCAACATCCTTAAAGAATGTTGCAGCTCTTGTCTCAAAAATTGACTTACTAGTGGGATCGTAAAACTTGTAGCCCTATGATCGTTTTGCATAGCCAATAAAGTAGCTACTAATAGTTTTGGAGTCCAATTTCCTTTTATGAGGCTTATAAGGCCTTGCTTCAGCAGGACATCCCCAAACACGTAAGTGCTTTAGACTAGGCTTTTGCACAACCCAAAACTCGTATGGCATTTTTGTAGCCACTTTTTGTTGGCACCTGATTGAGGATATAAGTTGCTGTCTTTAGAGCTTCACCCTAGAGTGACTTTGGTAAAGTAAATTGACTAATCATACTTCTTACCATATCCTTAAGAGTCCTGTTTCATCTCTCATATACACCATTCATGCTAGGTGATCCTGGCATGGTATATTATGGGACGATTCCACATTCCTTTAGGTATTTAGCAAACGGTCCTAGGCGTTGTTCACCTGAGCCGTCATATCTGCCATAGTGTTCACCACCATGGTCAAATATGATGTTCTTTATCCGTTTGTTGAGTTTTAACTCAACTTCAGCCTTAAATGTTTTGAACGCGTCCAAAGACTGCGATTTTTCATGTATAAGAAATAGGTAACCATATCTGGAGTAGTCGTCTATGAATGTTATAAAGTATTGTTGACCGTTCTAAGAAGCTGTAGGGAATGGACGATAAATATCCATATGTATTAATTCTAAAACCCCGTAGTCCGATCGACACCTATTTTCTTTGTTTTAGTCTATTTTCCCTTGATACACTAAACACAGACATCAAGGTCTGAAAAATCAAGGGAGTCCAAAATCCCATCAGACACAAGACGCTTAACTCTAGATTTAGAGATGTGACCTAGGCATTTGTGCCATAATGAGCCTGAATTATCCTTATCCAATTTGCGCTTTATATTATGCAATTCCACATGCAAGGTTTCATTATAACATGAAATAGTTTCCAACAAATATAGATTATCGAAAACATTAAGTAAACCTGTACCAATAATATTGGAATTTAGAGATAAACTAAACTAAGAATTCCCAAATGAACAAGAGTATCCATATTTTTCCAAAACAGAAATTGAAACCAAATTCCGTCTAAAAAATGTTACAAAAAAGTGTTTACCAAATCTAGATAACAACCAGTTTTTAACAACAATCTAACGTGCCCTATTGCCTTCACTTCCACCGATTTTCCATCACCCACGTAAATGCGTCTTTCAGCATCAGTTGGCTCTCGATAGCTCAGGCAACCTTGCATAAAAACACAAATGTGAGTAGTAGCACCAGAATGTACCCACCAAGTGTTGCTTGGTACTTAAGTTAAATTGATCTTAGAACAGACCAAAACAGGAAATTTAACTTTCTTTGCTCTCCAATTAGCAAATTTAGCACAATCCTTATTTTTATGTCCAGGCTTGCCATAAAAGAAACAACCATTTTCAGTCTTCTGTTTGTTTTGCTCCAGACCCTTAGGATTAACAACTTCTTTTCCCCTATCCTTCCTTTTGCCCTTATCCTTAGAGGTGCTAGCCAAATGAGCACTTTCAGTCCTGTCTTGCTTCAACCTCTCTTCTTCTTGCACACAAAATGAAATGAGCTCATTGAGAGTCCATTTCTCCTTTTGGAAGTTCTAACTAACCTTAAATTGACTGAAATGTGTAGGCAAAGAGATCATAATTAAATGTACGAGCAAATCATCTAATAAGTCAAGCTTTAATGCCTTAAGTTTTGAAGCAAGATGAGACATCTCCATGATGTACTCCCTGACATTACCTTTGCGCTTATACTTCATTGAAATCAAGCTCGCTAAGAGCGTGCTTATTTTAACCTTATCATTTTTAGCAAAACGATTTTGAATTTCCTTAAGGAACTTACTGGAAATGATATTGTCATCCATTATTTCACCTTTGAAAGCCTCTAGAATCCCATGCTTCATGATCACAAGAGTTAGCCTGTTCGAACGGTCCTACTTTTCAAAGAACGCAATTTCCTCAGTAGTACTTTGTTTAGTAAGGTCATTCGGTTTTGACATTCTCAATGCTAAGTTTATGTCCATCCAGCTAAGAACAATTAATATGTTCTCTTTCCAGTCCTTAAAGTTAGTTCCGTTTAACATTGGAACATTGCTCATGTTTGCAGATATAGAAGTAGTAGACATCAAAGCTGAATAAAGAACAAAATAAAACAAATAATCAAACATGCTCACATCAAATAACCAAATAAATAATCTTTAAATTGATTAATTCTATGACATCTCAAGATACCAAGCATAATATTAATACCAAATCTTTAGATAGTGATATTAATTGTAAGTGGTACTTTTGTTTTAATGATCAAACATTGATAATAAGTTATGTTAAATAACAAATCTATTTTTAGATTGAATTATTATTCACATATAGTTACCTTGATAATTATCACATATTTACCATCACAAGTGTGTATGAAATTTGGCCAAATATGAACCCTTCTTTGGATTGGTTAATATTCACATGAATTAAACAAACACAAACATCTAATTGTTCTTTATCTACACAAGAGAGGTTACTTTGGTAACATCTTATATAAATTTTACTTAATAGAATGTTTAGACAAGTAATATAAATAATACATGTCGCATGTAAGTTAATCAAAATTAAAAGACCGACTCCTTTAAGAATGAATGTGCATGATTTAATTAAATGTCGTGGAAAAGATCGATGTATGAAAACATTTCATTAAACTTCACTTAATCAA
>JAOQML010000196.1:13693468-13710566 GCA_027568935.1 Erythroxylum urbanii | reverse complement strand
CAGATATAAAATAAATAGAAAATATTCAAAGTTCCTTTCTTCCTTTGACCTCTTAAAAGACATACTCTGGTGTTTTAGATTCAACTGAATGAAAACAAAATAAAACAAAGATAACAATAAAAAGAAAGTATAAAGTATTAAAGTAAGAAAATATATGATACCCTAGTAATTTAATGCAATAGAAATTAAAAGAGTATATAAAAATATTTAAAAATCTCACGAACAAGATCCAAGAATACGATTAGGTTGATAGAATGCAAGAAGGAAGTCTAAGGATCAACTGGTAACGAGAGAGGGGATCGCTCATTCTTTGAATAGCTCTTTCAAAAAATGCACAATTCATATGGTTATTAAAACTAAAAATAATCAAATTGAGTTCATGAATTGACTTAATATATTAAGTAAGTCTAGTGATGGACCAAAAAAAAATTTTATCTTCGAAATCCAGGAGAAATGATAAAGGTCAATGTATGAGAAATGAAATCATACATAAATGATAGAAATTTCAAAGGCCTCGAAAATGCTATAAGATGGTCGAAAATCGTTGAAGTAGTTGAATAGGAGGATCACTATGACTATGACCCTTGGTAAATTTACGAAAGATGAAAATGATTTATTTGATATTATAGATGACTAGTTACGGAGGGACCGTTTTGTTTTTGTAGGTTGGTCTAGCCTGTTACTCTTTCCTTGTGCCTACTTCGTCTGAGGGGGTTGATTCAGAGGTAAAACCTTTGTAACTTCATAGTATACCCATAGATTGGCTAGTTCATATTTGGAACGCTACAACTTCTTAACTGCCACTGTTTCTACTCCTGCTAATAGTTTAGCACATTCTTTATTGTTATTATGGGGCCCTAAAGAACAAGGAGATTTTACTCGTTGGTGTCAATTAGGTAGTCTATGAACTTTTATAACTCTCCACGGTGCCTTTCGGCTAATAGGTTTTATGGTACATTAATTCGAACTCGATCCGTGCAATTCTGACCTTATAATACAATCTCATTCTTTATTCCAACTTCTGTTTTTGTTTTTGAATTTTTGATTTATCCACTGGGTCAGTCTAGTTAGTTCTTTGCGTCTAGCTTTGGTATAGCAACTATATCTCGATTCATCCTCTTTTTCCAAGGGATTCATAATTAGACATTGAACCTATTTCATATAATAGGAGTTGCCGGTGTATTTCTGCTATGCACTATTCATGGGGCTACTGTAGAAAATACCTTATTTGAGAACGATGATGGTACAAATACATTCTGTGCGTTTAACCTAACTCTAGCCGAAGAAACTTATTCAATGGTCACCGCTAACCACTTTTGGTCCCAAATCTTTGGGGTTGCTTTTTACAATAATCATTGGTTACATTTCTTTATATTATTTGTAAAAGTAACTGGTTTATGGATTAGCGCTCTTGGAGTAGTCAGTCTAGATCTGAACCTAGGTGCTAATGACTTCATTCTTAGGAAATACGTGCAGCAGAGGATCCTGAATTCAAAACTTTCTACACCAAAAATATTCTCTTAAACGAAGGTATTTGTGCTTAGATGGCTACTCAAGATCAGCCTCATAAAAACCTTATATTCCCTGAGGAGGCTCTACCCAATGGAAACGCTCTTTAATAGAGCTTTATCTTTAGCCGATCGTGACTAAGAAACTACCAGTTTCGCTTGGTGGATCGAAAATGCCTGACTTATTAATTCATCTGGTAAACTACTGGGAGCTCATGTAGCCTATGCTGCATTAATCGTATTCTGGGCTAGAGCAATGAACCTATTTGAAGTGGCTCACTTCATGCCGGAGAAGCTACTGTATGAACAAAGATTAATTTTACTTCCCCACCTAACTACTCTAGGTTAGGGGGTAGGTCCTAAGGGGGAAGTTATAGACACCTTTCCATACTTTGTATCTGGTGTACTTCACTTAATTTCCTCCGGAGTATTGGGTTTTGACGGTGTTTATCATGCACTTTTGGGGCCCAAAGCTCTTGAAGAATTCCTTTTTCTAGTTATGTCTAGAAAGATAGAAATAAAATGACAATAATTTTCGGTATTCATTTAATATTGCTAGGTATAGGTGCTTTTCTTTTAGTATTCAAGGTTATTTATTTTGGGGGTGTATATGAATACTTGAGCTCCTGGGGGGATGTAAGAAAAATTACCAACTTGACCCTTAGCCCAAGTGTTATTTTTGGTTGTTTACTCAAATCTCCTTTTAGAGGGGAACGATGGGTTGTTAGTGTGGATGGTTTGTAAGATATAATTGGTGGGAGTGTATGGTTAGGTTCCATTTGTATACTTAGGGGAATTTGGCATATCTTAACCAAACCCTTTGCATGGGCTCGTCGTGCACTTGTATGGTCTAAAGAGACTTATTTATCTTATAGTTTAGGTGCTTTGTCCGTTTTTGGTTTCATTGCTTGTTGGTTTGTCTGGTTTAATAATACCGCTTATCCTAGCGAGTTTTATAGTCCCATCAAACCAAAAGCTTCATACGGTCAAGATTTTAATTTTCTAGTTAGAGACCAACGTCTTAGGGCTAATGTGGGATCCGCTTAAGGTCCTACCGATTTAAGTAAATATCTAATGCGCTCACCCACTAGAGAGGTAATTTTTAGAGGAGAAACTATGTGCTTCTGGGATTTGTGTGCTCCTTGGTTAGAACCTCTAAGGTGTCTAAACGGTTTGGACTTGAGTAGGTTGAAAAAGGATATACAACCTTGGTAACAAAAACGTTCCACAAAATATATGACCATGTGCCTTTAAGTTTATTATTTTTCATAGGTGGCGTAGCTACCGAAATCAATGCAGTCAATTATGTCTCTCCTAGAAGTTGGCTAGCTACTTCCATTTTGTTCTAGGGTTGTTCTTATTTGTAGGTCATTTATGGCATGCGGGAAAGGCTCATATAGCTACAGCAGGATTTGAGAAAGGAATTGATCGCGACTTTGAACATGTTCTTTCCATGAATCCTCTTAACTAATTGAAACAAGAGATCCAATACTTTAAATAGGAATCCAATTGGATTCTACCATACATATTGATTGAGTCGAACAGGTCATACTTAAACTTAATAAGTATTCCTTTTTCTTTTCGTTTCAACTCATTTTGATCTAATCCATTTTTTTTTACTCGGCTAAGTGGGATAGTCGAGTCATTCACCTTTAGGATACTGATTAAGTCAAAACCAATAAAGACATAAATATATTCAAAAGGAGAGAGAGGGATTTGAACCCTCAATGGTTCCTTAAGAACTATACCAATTTTCAAGACTAGAGTTATCAACCACTCAACCATCTCTTCAGAAGATAATTTCTATTTTATTTTTTTATTCCACCGAACAGAGCATGGCTATAAAAGTGGATATCATCATTGTACTAGAGAAAGACATTATCTATGATTCTATACATCTATCTATTTGTATATATAGAATTTGTATATATAGATTGTTTAGAAGAAACTGGTACTACTTTTTGGATTGAAGACATGGCTAAAAGGTCAATTAGCTAGTACTTAGAGTTATAGATAAATTTTGTATAATTCCTCATGTATCTAGCATATTCTGTGTACAGAGAAGTAAAACTTGATTAGTAATGTACACATATGGATGTTAATTTAAAGCTACAATGTACATATTGTTTATGAAATGAAATGAGGAATTTGGGTTTTTGCCATTCTGATTTATGATGCCATACGATATAGTTAAAGTGAAATAGTAGCATGCCATTTCTGTTGGGCACGTGTACGGATGTCAAATTGGCATATGTGTACGCTTTAGGCATAAGTGGGAGGCTACAGTTGGTTGGTATCAGAGCAGGGTTGGCATCCATAGGGATATATAGGAATGTTGGACATAGTTATCATGAGAAATGCAGATAGTAATTGAAGTTATTGTCTATTATAGGTCATCCTCCATAGGTGATCAAGTTGGAAAGTCATCTGACATAAATGACCTAGAGTCAGTAGGAGCTAGTAGGGAGTCTTTTGTATCTCAACTGAAGAGAATGCCTCCGAGAATTATCAAGAGAAGGAAAAAGAGGTACAAAAAATTACAAGAATAGGGGGCTGTGGACTTCTACAAAAGTACAGACCTTGCAAAGGCCGAGGGATGGCTAGAGAGAACAGAGAGGATTTTTTATCAGATGGATTGTGAGTCAGATGAGAAGTTTGACTATGCAATTTCCCTACTACAAGGCCTAGCCTACCAATGGTGAAAAACTATTCCAAGCAGTACCACCAGGCCTTGTAATATGAGGTGGGAAGACTTTTTGAGAGTCTTCCAAGAGAATTTTATGCCTAAGATCTACCTACACAGAAAAATGAAAGAAATTCTAGATTTAAAGCAGGGCAGCTTATCAGTGGCTGAGTATGAGATCAGGTTCAACGAGTTGATGGGATATACTACTGCTTTGATTCCCACTGAGGAAGACAAGTGCAGCATATTTGAAGATGGACTGAACATAGAGATTCAGATGAGATTAGCCATTTCTAATCTAGGTAATTTTATGAAACTATGAGCTGCCTCAATTCGCATTGAACAGTTATTGAAGGATAGTCAATCTGAGCATAGATCAAAGTCTAGACAGAAGAGGCCCATTGAATCTCAGAGCGATTATGGAAGAAAGTTCAACAAGCATTAGAACCGAGCTTTCAGACTATCGACTGGATCAAGACAGTCGGGGTTTAGATAGAAGGTACTTTTATTTAGTCTAGCAATAGTAGAGGTATAGTATCGGGTCAATTGCCAACTTGTGAGCATTGTAGGAAGAGGCACAGTGGTGAATGCTGGAAGTTAACGGGAGTTTTCCTTCAATGCGGCTCACTTAACCATCAGCTCAGGGATTGTTCTATTATATGTGGAGCACAGTCTGGTAGGAGAGGAGGTGTGATAACCAAAACTACTATTCAATAGAGCTGTGCTAGTAGGTCTGGGTAAAGAGGTAGTGTCAGAGGCAGAATGAGTTTTAGCAGTGCTGCTAGTAGGACTGAGGTGCAAAGCACCCAACTGCAGTCTCAGGCTTGAGTATATGCTATGACCAAATAGGAGGCTCAAGATTCTCTAGATGTTGTTGCAGGAGTGCTATTTATATTTACTTCTGAGGCTTTTGCCTTGCTAGATCATGGATCTACGTATTCCTTTATCACACCACATATAGCATTTAGGTTGCATTGTCATAGGGAGTTATTGAGTTATGAATTAGAGGTTAGTACACCAATAGTTAGAACTACCTTAGTAGGAGAAGTCTTCAAGAGGTGTCTGATTCGAATTGATTGGGCAGAGTTGATTTTATTATAATTAAGAGAAATTGATATTATTCTAGGCATGGATTAACTCACTACTCATAAAGCTATTATGAACTATTATACTAAGGATGTGATATTAGAATCTCCTAATTAGCCAAGAGCAGTATTCAGAGGTATTAGTCAAGCAGTTCCAGCTAGGTTGATCTCATTTATGAGTGCCTTGAGGTTGATGCAAGTGGGATGTGAGGCTTATTTGGCCCATGTCATTGACATCCGAACTTGGAAGAATGTGCAGGACATTCCTATAGTTAAGGAATTCCTAGATGTGTTTCCCATTAAACTATTTGGCTAACCTCCAGATCAAAAAATAGAGTTCATAATTGATTTGATTCCAGGTGATGCTCCTATATCCATTCCTCCATATAAGATGGCACCTGCGGAGCTAAAGGAGTTGAAGACTTAATTGTAAGAGTTGTTGGAAAAAGGGTTCATTAGACCCAGTGTATCACCCTGGGGAGCTCCAGTGTTATTCGTGAAGAAGAAAGATGGAACGTTGAGGCTGTGCATTGCTTTTAGGCAACTAATCGGGTAATAGTGAAGAACAAGTGCTCGTTGCCTAGAATCGATGATTTGCTTGATCAGTTCCAGGGAGCTCAGGTGTTCACTAAGTTGGACTTAAGGTTTGGGTACTATCAGTTGAAGATAGCAGAGGATGAGTAAACAAAAGTGCTTTCAGGAGCAGGTATGGGCATTATGAGTTCTTAGTAATGCCGCTTGGGTTGAGTAATACCTAAGTTGCATTTATGGCATTAATGAATAATGTGTTTCAGCCTTACTTAGATCGTTTTGTAATTGTGTTTATTGATGACATCTTAGTGTACTCAAAGAGTAGAGAAGAGCATGCTAGGCACTTGAGAGTAATCCTACAGATTATGAGGGAGATATAGTTATATGCCAAATTTAGTAAATGTGAGTTTTGGTTGAGTCAAGTAGTGTTTTTAGGCCATATAGTGAATGGACAAGGTATTTAAATGGATCCAAAGAAGATAGAAGCAGTGATGAAATGGGAGGCTTAGAAAAAAGTATCAGAAATCTAAAGTTTCCAAGGATTACCCGGATATTACTGGAGGTTTATCAATGGATTCTCATTGATTTCATCCCCTGTTACTAAACTTTTGAGGAAGAATGTAGTTTTCAAATGGTATGACGATTGTTAAAGAAGTTTTGAGGAGCTGAAGCATCAATTGACTACAGCATCGATGTTGACTATTCCATCAGGAACTGGTGACTATGTAGTATAGAGTGAGGCTTCGCATCAAGGATTGGATTGTGTGTTGATGTAGTATGGCAAAGTGATAGCCTATGTATCAAGACAATTAAGGTCTCACGAGATTAACTATCCTGTACATAACTTAGAGCTTGCAGCAATGGTCTTTGCTCTAAAGATATGGAGACATTACTTGTATGGGGAGACTTTTCAAATTTATACTAATCATAAAAGCTTGAGGTACTTATTAAGTCAGAAGGAGTTGAACATGAGACAGAGGAGATGGATCTAGTTATTAAAGGATTATGACTGTACGATTGAGTCTCACCCTGGAAAAGCTAATGTGGTGGCATATATAATAAGTAGGAAGTCAAATACAGTGTAGCTCAGGTTCAGTTATCAAGGTTACCGAGCTTGATTCAATTGAGAGCTTTGAATGTGGAGTTAAATCTAGGATAGAATGAGGCATTGGTAGCTACATTAAAGTTGAGACTGATGTTACATGACAGGATTAGAAGGGTTCAGTGTAAAGATCCTGAAATGGAAAAGCTAATTGAAAAGATTAAGGCAAATCTAGAATCTGAGTTTAAGTTGAGGGATGAAACACTATAATTGAAGCATAGGTTATGTGTGCCTAATATTGATAATCTGAGAAGAGAAATTCTAGAGGAGGCACATGTAGCGGCTTATGCTATGCATCCTGGTATCACCAAGATGTATAACACATTGAAGTAGCATTTCTGGTGGCCGAGGATGAAGAAGCAAGTAGCTGATTATGTAGCTAAGTGTTTTACATGTCAGCAAATTAAGGCTGAACATCAGGCTCTAATTGGGAAGCTTCATTCGTTACTTATTCCGGAGTGGAAATGGCAACGAATCATAATGGATTTCATTATAGGAATGCTTAAAACTCCCAAACAAAATAATGCTCTAGGGGTTATAATGGATCGATTGACGAAGTCAGCACATTTCTTATAAGTGAGAGAAAGTAGTTCACTAGATCAGCTGGCTCAGAAGCATATAGATGAAGTAGTTAGACTGCATGGGATTCGGTTGTCCATTGTTTTAGATAGGGATCCCAGATTTACTTCAAGGTTTTGGAAGAATCTACAGTCTACTATGGGTACCAAGTTGAACTTCAGTACTGCATTTCATCCTCAATTGGATAGACAGAGTGAAAGGACGATCAAGATCATTGAGGATATGCTCTGAGCATATGTATTGGAATTTCAAGGATCATGGGATCAATATATAGCTCTGATCAAGTTTGCATATAACAACCATTATTGCACTGTACGAGGCATTGTATATTAGAAAATGTAGACCACCTCTGTATTAGGATGAAGAGGGTCTGAGAATGGTAGAAGGTCCAGAGTTGATACAAGATACTGTGGATAAGGTGAAACTGAGCCGAAGTAGAATTAAAGCAGCTCAAGATAGACAAAAAAGCTATATGGAATAGCACCGAAGAGATATGGAATAAAATGTGGGAGACAAAGTATTTCTGAGAGTCTCACCTTAGAAAGGGGTGTTCAGATTTTACAAGAAGGGTAAGTTGAGCCCTAGGTACATTGTTCCATATGAGATCCTTGAAAGGATAAGACCATTGGTGTACAGATTAGCCTTACTAAGGGAGATGTCATAGATACACAATGTATTCTATGTGAGTATGCTCAAGAGATATCAGTCGGATCCAATGCATGTATTACCGGCTCAAGAGATTGAAGTTGCTATAAACCTAAGTTACGTGAAGGATCCGATCAAGATATTAGGATATCAAGTGAGAGTTGAGGAACTGAGAAATTCCATTGGTGAAAGTTCTATGGAAGAATCACTCAAGTGAGGAAGACACTTAGGAAATGAAGGAGCACATGAGAAATCATTACCTCCACTTGTTCTAACAATTAGGTAAGAATTTCGAGGACGAAATTTCTTCAGGAGGGGAGAGTTATAATATGGGGCAAGAGAGATTACTGAGAAGTTAGAAAGTGCATTTCATGCTCATGCATTATATGACATACACGTATACGCGTATATCAATTTTTGCACACATTAAATGACGTAAATCACTTGTTAATATAGAAATCACGTATAATATGCAAAATACATAAGAAAAGGGGTTAAATTGTGTTAAATTGTCTAAGATATGAATCTTTAAAATCTTCTTGATTTTCTTGACAAATTCAAAAGATTCCAAGTTTAAACAATGCACTTAATTTTATGAGTAATGCAATAGTGGAATTTAGTATCCATTCTTCTAGCAATAAGAAAATTAAAAAGGTAAGAGTTAAAGAATATGACACTGCGATTTATACTGGTTCACCCTTAACCTTAGGCTATATCCAGTCCTCAGAATTCGTCTGAGATTTCACTATCTCCTTCAACGTTACAATTATTATTTCTACACTTGCAGAGCCTTTTTAGGTCTCTTTCACAAAGTATTCTTTATCTGCTTCCTTAGCCTCTTCAGGCTCTAGCCTTCCTTTCTCTTGAAAAGATATTGTTTGAGCTTTCAAACTCATATTACAGATTTATTTCCTCTCTTTGTTTCTCTTTTTTCTCTCAGAATATTTTTCACAGCATAAGCACTTGAGCACAGAATTTCTCTAAATGTTTTTTGTACATTCAAAATTCTTATTGAAGTCTACGACTACAACTAATATTTATAACCTAAATCTCCAATGGTCTTCTTGCGAAATCTACTTGTCAAGTCTTCTAAAGTCTATTATTAGTTGAGTCCTGTAACCAACTCCAACTAACTGACGTTCTAGCACATTCTTCAATTACATCGACATTTTTAGATTCGTATGCTTCGTCTGATGTCTTATACTTGATCACTTCATCTGATCCATCTTATTCAACTTTTACTTAAGTATCATGTTGATTTGATGATTTGTGCTACTTATATTTATTTGAGAACTTAACAAATTCGTTAAAACAGTTCACACAATTCTATTATTATTATTATTTGACTTTGATCAAAATCAATAAAAGAAGTAAAGTCTTATTAACTTAATATTAAATTGATTGTACATACATTCATTGACATTTTTTTGGATATAATTGATATGGAAATGTGAATTCTACTATAAATTGTGGCTTATTTGTCTTGATAATTGAATTTGTTTGTATAAGTATTGATTTACGATTTTTGGCGAAATTTAGGAAATTATTGGAAATTTCGGGAATTTTGAACTAAGAAAAATGCCAAGTGGCAGGACAAGTGATAAATGGAAGTCAAATTAAGATTCAATTGGTAGTGGAAAATTTTCTTAAAAGACATTTAGATTTAATGACATATCTCATTCAAATTCGGAGACAATTGGGCTAGAAATTAGAGTTGGTTGGACTAGTTAATAAAAGGGCCTAATCTAAACCAATAGAGATAGGATATGTGGCAAGTGACATGTGTCACTTTCCAAGCCATGTCTTTTAATCCCACGATTCTTTGCTATTGAAAGACCTAATTGTTATATTTTTATCTTGCTTTTTGGTCTTCTCTTTATAGCTTCCTTCTCTATCTCTTCTCTTATTTTCTTAGTCTCCCACGACACATATTCACCACCATCCACGTGAGCCTTACTTTCACCCTTCCTTACTACCATCATTTCATTGGCTCTTTCATTTTTCACTAAAGACCCAACCTTCCACTTTGAATGGTGATGTATATGGGTTGTCAAATAAGCTAGGGTTTTCATAGTGTTCTTAAAAGGTTTGAAGATTTTGAAGCTAAATCAAGTAAGTTGTGTTTTAATCTTTATGGGTAGTGTTAAATAAAGCATTTAGGGTGTGTAATTTAAGATTTATGATCATGTTCATGAATGAGGATTTTTGTGTTAAATGGGTGATAGAATATTAAAAAGATCATGTTTTAATTTTTGGTGAGTTGATGTTATGTATGAGTTATCTTATTAAGAAACAAATTTGTTCATAAATTGTGAGTTTTGAGATAAAAGAAAGGGGTATACTCTGGTGTCTTGAATTAAGATTGCATTTAAATGATAGCTAGAAATGGAATGAAGATAGGAATGAAATAGAAATGTGCAATAAATTTGATGATGAAAGAGCATAGGTAAATGTTTTGCTTTTGGGTGTTATAATCAATCATGAGTTTTTAATTGTGGTTAAATGTCATTGAGCTGAAATGGATTCATAAATGAAGAGGTTATGAATTATAAATGATGCTTTTAATAGGGGATTGTTTGATTCCTATAAATGAGATGTTGTGGGAAAAAGATAGATTGTATGAATGATGAAAAGAAAATAGTTGTGATTGATAAAACGAATGAATTGGAGTTTAAGTTTAATACAACCAAATGGGTATGTGAATTAGTAGTTAATGATGTTGTGTTAAAGATGGTGAATTCTAGAAATTTTGGTGTGAGTTGGTGTTTGAATGTAGGTAGAATTCGGATGAAGGAGAGGGAAAATTTTACAGGGCACGATCGTGACCCTCACCCCATGATTGTGACCCGACAAACAAGGTTTCTGTCACGATGGTGACTTTTCCCCATAAACGTGGTGGGGACAGAAAAAGTTTCTATCATGATTGTGGCAGGAGCACCACGATCGTGGCTTGGCCAGAAAAATTTTCTATCACGTTCGTGGCCAGCTCTAAACGTTTCTGTCACAATCGTGATAGGGACATTAAGATCGTGGCCAGACCTATGGGGAAAGAGAGTTATCTTTTGAGTAAGTTATGAATAAATCAATGCTAGGGGGTTTCTATATGAGATAATTAGGCTTGAATAGGATCTTAAGTGAACCTAGCTGATGATGAATGAGGTGATTAAAGTGAGTAAAGAGTATTAGAGATTATAGACTAATTAAAAAGGTGTTGTCAATTGTTTTTAAGATGTGCATTAAGGTAATATACTCGGGAATTGTCATTGAACATTGATTGCAAGGTTACACACGCTAAGTTTTACTATTTATAACCTTGGTAAATTCCGTAAGCACATGGGTTGTTCGTGTAGTACCTCAGGTATTGATCCCACGAGGAAGCCTAATCTAGTCCTAAAATCTAAGGTCGTACTAAAATTGTAATGATTAAAATTAAGTAAACTAAAGCAAAAATTAAATCAATCAACAATTAATTCAAGAATTCAGTTGCAGAATTCTAAATAAGAAAAAAATCACAAAAACTAATCCAAACCCTTCTTAGAAATTGCCGAGTAAGAGAAAGGAGATTTTAATCTGAAATTAATGAAAAACTAATTAATTGTGAAATCATTGACTTAGTAGGTCTAGATGGTCCCAGGGTGAATTACTCTCTCTCGAGTTATAATTTTTAACCCTAATTGATAATCCCTAATTTAAATTAAGGAAATTACGATCTCTTGATTCATAATTGGGCCAAAACCTAAATTAGTTCCAAAATTATCTACTAACCTATCGGGAACCTATGCTCGATCTCTCGTTACACGATTCTAATAGTTTGATTTAATCTTTTATCTATCAATTCACCTAACTCTTGTTAGCCCAAATTGATTATTTTTCTTAGCTCACCCTTTTAGTCTATTGCCAAGTTATTAAGAACAAGAATTAAATCACAAATAAATCAATAAAAAACCCAATCCATCACAGTTTTATTAATGTAAAAAATCAAGATCCAAAGGTGAGTATAAACACAACTCAACATTCAACACAATATATTCTCGACACCTATTTCAATTCTATACATAAATAAAACTTAAATAAATGGAACATATGTCAAGAATGGAGTCGGGGAGGCGGTGACAATAGGAAACCACCTGTTTCGGGAGTACATTGTGTCAAGCTCTTCTTTGTGTCTCTCTTCCTTTATCTCTTTCCTCAATCGTTCGATTTCTCTCGCAGTTTTTTTTTCAAAATTGGATGATGTGATTACTCTCTTTTTCAGACTCTCCAAGTTACTGCCTCTGACTTGTCATCTTTTTATACTTTTGAGGCTCTAGGTCAAAGTCGAGGTCGAAACAGTCCAAAAAATCTTACGAAACTTTAGTTTTCCTATCAGTCTAACGTAAGTCACAATTGTGGCCTACCTGCCACGATCGTGGCCAGTGCCTTAACCTTTCTGTCACTATCGTGGCCCAAAATGAATGATTGTGGCTTAACTTGGAGGCTTTCTGTCACGATCATGCCCCATGTGCACGATCGTGGCCTGGCTGCTGCTGGCTCGTCCTTCTTTGTCACGATCGTGGCCTGCTATGTACGATCGTGGACCATGTCTTTGGCTGAAAACTCTTCGAATCTTCTCCGTGCTTCACTGTTTATCCTAAAACACTAACAAACACATCACGGTACCTCGAAAATATAACATTTAAGCTCAAAGACTTAATTTAACCCATAAAAACACTTAAACAAACTAACATAATTAAACCCTAAATGCACATACAAGACGCAAATTCACACTAAATAAATAACAAATTCAACCCTAAAATATCATGCAATTTCACAACTATCAATATCCCCACACTTAAACTTTTGCTTGTCCTTAAGCAAATAAAACAAAAACATATAGCACATAACACATAACACATAATGCAATAATGAGACATGACTTTGACTTTATGAAATAAATTTAATATAGAACATAATCATTCAATTATGTCAAATCATTAACATGCAAATTATGCATCTAAGGGCTTTGAACTAAATATACAACTTAATCGAGGCCTAAGTGTTAACTTATTTACCTTTTTCAATTGTAAAAACACATTAATAATTTTTCGGTCCCTCAGACTCTGTAACTGTTCCTTAATATATTTGCATGAAAATTCAAGTTTATTACAAGTCCGGTAGGTTTTTATTTTAAAAACTTTTTCTTTTTTCTCTTTTATTTATTTATTTATTTATTTAAAACCCGGGCTTAGTCTTTTACTCAGAGGCAAACATTTGTGATCAATGTCAATCCAGTTACTCAACTAAGTCATTTTATTAAACAGCTTGGTTGAAGCATCATTATAGTTTTTTTACGTGAAGGCATATATTTGTGATGCGTGTTGATCTAGTCACTCAGCTAATATCACGTTTTCAACTGGCTACTAGCTCTATTCATAACCCAAAGGTCAACAAAATATTGATTTATTAAACAAAAAAATTTATTACCTACCTTGTTGCTTTGAGCAATTCCTTTTCATGAAAAAATACTAGTTAAGCTACTTAAGCTAAAAGGCCTAAAATTATGGATGAATGTGACAACCTAGAGGGGGCTAAATTTACAATAAGTCCTAATTAGGCTGCATATTTATCCAAAGGCCCCTAATTCACTAATTTCATAGGCTAATGACTGTTCACAACCTAATAGACTATGTCCAAAATTAAATGAATTTCACTCAACCTAAGCCATTGACACATTCACACACCTCACACAATGTAACCTAATACTATCATACAATATGCAAAATCACATTCAAAATCAAAACACACAATCGCTCCCCACACTTGAACAACACATTGCCCTCAATATGGAAGGGAGCACGCACGAACACATAAATGAAAGGTAAAGAAAAAAATTAAAATAACAAAGAATAAATAAAATTAACAATAAAATAAAAATAAAAACAAAAAACAAAGTAGAACTGAAGGCTAATTTAGGAAAGAAAAAAATTGTATTACACAAAACTCCTAAGGAGATGGAGGTGGTGACGATGTCGGAAGTGGCAATTGAATACCTTGAGACTCAAAATAATGATGGATCTGTCAGATATCCCAGCTCTAGCGTCGTTGTGTGCACACCATCTCTGTAAGTGTTATGTTGGTTTTGAATACTACATCCAAAACCTTCTTCCAGCTTGCTCTTCCTCTTCCTCTTCTTCCGATTCTTCACTCGTTGATTCCTCCTGTCGAGGCTGTGCTGAACTCGAGCTCGCCTACCTGTCCTGACCCAAACATATGTCTTTTCGCTAATATCCTTAAGTTCTAAGTTATAGAACTTAAAGATTTCAGCTCGCCATAAGTGATGGGGTTCAAGAAATCCGGGAGGTGAGGAGTTAACTCCCTCTATTCCACACCAAAATGTTCCGCAATGGCCGACATTATGTATCTCATGCCAAGATGATTGCTCCGTTTGTGTGGAGACGCAGTAATGACATTCAGCACATGCATGGATATGCATACCAGAATACTATGGTCCATGCACCACAATATGAAAAGTTCCTTAGTGGAACATTCGTTGGTTTCAATCTTGTCAAAGACCAGCTGACACATAAATTTGTGTAGCAGCAAGTGTTCATGCAACCGGATAATGTTATTTTGAGCATTCTTATCTTGATGAAAGATGGTGGATTTAGGGAATCAACACATCTCGCACATAATTTCGACATTCAATTCATATGTCTGTCCTCCCAATCTAAACTACAATTCTTTGGTATTCCTAGGGTCAAAAGTCAAGGGAGTAAAAAAATCCATTGTAAGTTCCTCATAAACAGGGAATTGGGACCGTATGAATTGGCCCTACTGGATTCTCTTGGCTAGGTTCTCTACACAATTCTAGCCTATCTAATGTGTCAACATCAAAGTATTTAGGAACTAAAATTTGCCTAGAACAAAGTGATCAAAAACGAGTACCTTCCTCCTCGATATAAATGGGGAATGGTGCTTTGAAGTTCATTGCTCAGTTTTGTCTCCTCCATCACGCAACTTGCTGCCTTCTATAAGGTTCCTATTGGGCTGATTGCTTAATGTGTGGCATGATTAGGTAGAGTGTGGAAGAATTTTGGACGGTTAAAATTTTTAATGAGAGGTGAGAGTGTTTGGACGCTTGAATTCTAGAGAGATAAAATGAAAACAAAAGTGAAAAACAAGTAAGAGCTGAATATATAAGTGGTAAAGGGTAAAATGGTTTTAATTATATTTAAAAAATTGTGCCTACCCTATTTCTGTATAGTCGTAGGCCATGATCGTGGCCTGTTATGCCATTATCATGGCATATGATGTACCACCTACAACGTACCCATTCGCAGGCCATGATCGTGGCTTGCTAGGCCATGGTCGTGGCCTACGGCTATACCCTAACTCCAATGTCCTTCCAATATGTTCTTCTCCCAATTCTTTTCTCTTTCACTTCGTAATTCTTTTATGGCCCTTTTTCACTTCTCTCTTTATGTTTGCACAATCTTCCTATGATTCTGAAATCCTCTTCTTTTTCTACTTTTATTTAACAAAACCAAAAATAAACCTAACTACGGGATTCAACTGTTCTAACAAAATTCAACACGAAACTAAAATATAAATTTTGTTTTCTGTGGGTTACCTCCTATGTAGCGCTTCTTTTTAAGTCAGTAGCTCGACGGTCCTTTAAGCTCACGGTGTTTGGAATGGATGATTCAATTGTAGCGTCGTCATTAATCTCAGAGTCTGTACCATAGCTACCATACTTCAATTACCACTGTCCTTGCGATTTTCTTTACCTCGTCTTCTCCTTCACAAGTGTTTCTTTCGAAAAGCTTTTACAGTATCCTCCCATTCGCCTCAAGGCTCAGTTTTTTTTACATCCACTAGAGGTGAAGGAGTTTCATACCCTCTAATGGTCACTTTGAAGGTTATATGCTCCTTCCCTAGTCGCAGAGTTAACTCGCCCCCATAAACATCAATAATTGAGCGCACAGTGGTTAAGAATAGTCATCCAAGAATCATGAGGGTGTCCTCATCTTCACTGATGTCCAAAATATAAAAGTCCGTAAGGAAGGTAAATTTACCAACCTTTACTAGCACATCTTCTATGATTCCCATCGATTTATGAGAAGTTCTATCGGCCGTCTTAACCAAAAACTTGGTAGGCACTAACTCTCCTAACCCTAATTTTAGACTGAGAGTATAGGGGATTATATTTATGCTTGTGCCCAAGTCCACAAATGCCCTGTCTATAATGATCTTGTTAATACTATAAGGGATGAAAAAATCCCTTGGGTCATCTTTCTTTGTTGCTATGTTGTGGTTTTCTTCCAATGGTTATTCCTTAGCCTTCTTGACGGACTCTTGTAGTTTGAGCTTTGACTGTACTTGTTCCGTCACTTCCTCAATCTTGTTATGTTCAATTTCCTACAATTTTTCCGCTTCCCTTTTTCTATAAAACTCTCACTGTTCACAATAGGGAACGAAAATACCTATCGAGTTACTTAAATTGACTCCACCATGGTCTCAATAGAAAGGTCTTCTTTAACTACTTGACTTTTTCCTCTATCTTTGACCTATCCTAGTTTGTTGTCTTGAGTCTAACTTATGCTTATCCTAGTTCCAGCATGTCGAATAGACATCGCCTCCATGAGCTGCCCCACTTGGACTTCTAGATTGTGTATGGACTAAGCATGATTCTTCGTTACTTGCTCAAACTTGCTCTTGAGCCTCCTATGAGCCTCCTCCATATCTCGAATCTTGTCTAAAATTTTGTCCAAATTTAACTCCATCAAGCTTGTTTTATCCTGTTGAAAGCTCGATTGCCCTTCATTATTACTTTTTGACTAAGAGAAGTTAGGGTGATTCTTCCACATAGGGTTATAGGTGTTTGAGTAGGGATTTTACCCCCTCCTCATCTGAATTGTGCCCCCATATAGTTCACTCACTCCTGGTTATCCTCTTTCATCAGGAAGTAGTCCACAGTATAGATCGG
>JAOQML010000196.1:13677474-13693368 GCA_027568935.1 Erythroxylum urbanii | reverse complement strand
TTCAATTATTTGTGTATAAACCCATTAGGTATTGTGAAAAGATGATTTTTAATGCATTCATTGAATTGTTTATTTGCAAACTCATTGCTAGAATTTCGATATAATCCGTAATTGTTATGTTGAAATTCATGTGTAGTGACTAATGATTTGTTATCATTAGAGATAACATAACCTAGGTTAAATGACATATCATATGTGGTTATTATCTTGATTAATCGATTTTCCTAATTTGTAATTCGACTACCCAATTGAATCTAGAGATCGTATCCTAGGTATTTGGTAGTTAGGTTTAATTAACGATCGTATCTTGATTAAGCACTACCTAAGCAAATCGGGTTAATTATTAACTCACGATTAATAATTGCTAGGAGAGGTTTGAGAACAACAAATTAATGAAATATGTTTAATTAGGGTGTAGGCTGAGATTGAACCAAAGAACTAGGTCCCTACCAAATTTCCCACTTTTATCATCTTTTTACATGTTTTCTTTACATTGCTTTTGTCAGTTATTTTAGCTTTATTTTATTTTCTTATTTCTAAAACCAAAACCCTTAAACCTAAACACTGATTAATTTCATTTCAACAACTTTACACACACACTCTGTGGGTTCGACTCAGACTCACTATTACAATAGTAGTAGTCTAGTTTTTATTTTGACTAGAGTTATGACGCGCTATCAGTTAGGAAGAACTAGAAGTTACAATGACTAGTAAGTAGTATTAATCAAGCATTCTAGCATATTAGTAGAATAATATGCTCACAAACTCACGATATATATTATCAAAAGATATTAGTTAATTGTATTGCTACACTAAGCAATCATTCTATATAAAATTTTAATATTAGTCACCTAAATCACTATATTAGTTGATCAAACTTTGTAAAACAAATCTTTTAAAATTTTTCTTTTAAAGGTCAAAATGCATTTCTTTAACAAAAAACTTGATTTAAAACCATTTCAAAATTTTCTTAAATTCATTTTTATACATCAAAAGGATTTTCTTTAAAACCTTTTTAAATTTCCTCTTGATTATGACAAAATGTATGTAATATTTCCTAACTCAAATGATCATATAATGGTTGAATTCATAATTCAATAAAATATATAAGATAAGGTTATAAGAATAATTATAACAATTTGCTTAAATTTTAGTATGCTTGATTTCCCCTTAATCTTGCTTCTTCACTTGAATTCTCTTGAACCTTTCTTAAGTTACATATTTGCTCTATTTTGTTTATTTTCTTCATCATTTGAACTTGTGCTTAAGTTATATATGTGCTCCACTTTGCTCACTTTCTTTATTCCTTAATTTTTAAGTTTCCAATTAGCTTCTTTGCCCATTCACCTTTTTTATTAAATTTGGATTTTTACATATTAACTTAGGCGTCAATTTTGACCCTAAGTTTTATACTAGTCGACAAGTTTAACTCTAACATTCTAGAGAGAACACCTAAGACCCTAGCTTTTATAAAACGTTAAAAATTTAACCCCATTGTAATGGAATTACTAACGACTTAATGACATCATCTATTAAGTGCCAGGTCAACACTTTTTAATATTTTTTATTTAGTTTGCAGGCCGCATATTGCCTCGTCAGATCTGGCATGGCAAGGTAGGACCTTTTTTACAAAAATATTAAAATTTTATTTATATTATATTATGGAGCCCACCCTTTTTAATTATAGAAGAAGATGAGGAAGAAGATGAAGATTAATACGATGGAACCCTTATTGGCAGTGAGGGTAGCGATGGCAGTAAGGCCTTACAAATTGTGTTCTCTAAATGGTTTATAGTGTTATAGTAGAATCAAAATAACAACTATTTTGAAGACCAGAGAAAAGAGAACGATACTTTATGTAATAAAGTTCAGTCTCTCACTATTACACCATCTATTCCTCCTCCAAATGCATTATTGCTCATGAGGTGTAGGTCTACTACTGCAAAGAATAACTAGAACATAAAGAAGGAGAAGAAGAAGAACAAGAAACAGATGATTATCATGGACATGGAGATAGGAGACATGATTCCTACTTCAAATAGAAGTGAATCACTGCACTTCAATGTTTAATGGAAATTATGATTCATACTTAGAATTATGGATATTATGATTCATACTTAGAATTAAAGACTAAAAAGGCTAATTATACCATGATTTGGTGTAATCTTTTGAAACAAAATATTGTTTAGAAGGAGTCAAGGAGCCGAATCAAGAGGATTATATTAGAGGGTTCACAAAACTACATCTCTTATAAGCTTATGGGTTAGTAGCAACTACTATCTTGATCTTTAAGAAGTCAGAAGGATCCAATAGTTGTAAATGGGATATTTGATTGTTCATTGCATTTGACAAAATTTTCCTTCCATTTCCAACCTATAATTTACAATGTTGCGAAATGATCATGCTCACAAAATTTGATGAAAATCTTGTTAGATCATAGGCAGTGCTCAATGTCATAGCGCATATCTTGGGGTGTAAAGATTTTGGTTCATGCAAGATACGGTTGATAAGTATTCAGTTTTGTCCCCATTGGATTATTGGTTTCTGGATTTAGTCCTTAAGATAAAGAGATTTTGTACCTAACTATCTGGGGTTTTATCATTTTATTTCTAATCCATCTTGCTTTTTGTTTCCAAGAATTGAAAAAAGCAATGCCAAACAAAAAGAAGATTTATGCAGTTCATCAACAAACATATCTCACATAGCCCCCAAAACTCAGGAGGGTTAGAATTTGTTCAAGAGAATCAAACAAACAACTAGAAAAGATTCTTACACTTGCTTTATGAATATTATAATCTAATATGACAATGTTCTAAGATTAAAGAGTTTTTTTTCTTATCACTAATGTTGTTGGCATGGGTGATTTTTATGAAGATGGATTGGGAAGAGAACAAGTAGTTTGAGACGACTTTTGCAGTTGTTGATGAAGAAGACCCAAATTAATGGGAGGTTGTTGCCTTGGTCGAAAATAATTTTAAAAATTCTTAAATATTATGTAGATCAATTTTCATTAAAGCAACGTATTGAAATTTTCATAATTTGTGAGATAAAAATTTTAAAAGGGTTATGTTCTTATAGAAATGCATGAAATTGATTAAATTGAGTTGTGTTTGATTAGAATTGAGAATATCTTGATGTATTGAGTATAAATGAGGGTGTATGGGTTAGAAGTTGGTGCACTTGAATTATAATTAGATTTATTATGAATTTTTGCGATGTAAATATGGACTTAATTGGGCATGGACATGTAGTTTGGAGGCCCAAATTAAGCTGTGATTACTGATGACCATAAAAGTGTCTTTTCATTGCAGGAATTAACCTTCTTTCGGAAGGGGGACGTTTGTTTTATAGGGAAACTCTGCCGAAATTTTCAATAGCTCCTCGTAAAATATGACATAGTCGTTTTTTAATAGAAAATAAAGCTCTTTAATATTGAGTCATGGTCTTATTCTCGAAGTATCTAAAATTGGTTTAGGTTTTAAATCCTAATGATCATTCTAACTTTTTTTTCCATAAATCAATCAGGAGTGGAACCCTCTAATTCAAGACACTAGGTTTGGCACGAAGGAGCACATTCTACCTATGAGTTAATATTCATGGTTATGAACATGCATTAGAATTCATTCTTATATTTATTATGAAAATCACCATTATTATCATATGCACGTATGACATTCATACATATGGAATGACACATGTATAAGTATTTTGTTATGAAATGTTGTGCTCGTTTTAATATGTGATGATGTGGAGGAATGCTATAGTATGAGTTACCTGGTGGGTGTCACTAGTTTGTGCGCATAGTGAGTCATTAATTGGGTATAGATTTGGGTTAGTATTAGGTTTATTGATTTAGATATGATGCAGTTGGGGTGGTTCGGTCGAGCTTGCTCTTAGACGCTAATCAATCTATGGTACATGTGTAGTGCCCCCACTACTATAAAGTACAAACCAGAATACCCTGAGGATATTCCAGTATATACCCTATAATAATGGCGTGTTAGAACAATCATAAATCTCACTTAAACACGGCATCATCATTTGATATACTCTTGTAAAACTTCATAAAGAAGACACAATAATTTAAAACTAAATTTCCTTTTAAATGAAAGTGAGTCTCACGAATATTGCATATACATTTTAATACATATATTTGACTGATTAAATTGTATTGTTGCCTTATGCTGAATGGGAATGTGAAATGTGATACTTTATGCATATGCAAAGATGTGAATTATATGTTACGTGTATTAATGTGATGTATGAATTGAGTGAACCATCGATGATGGTTACCTCATTAAGTTTACAAAACTCACCAAAATTACACGTTGATTTTTCAGGACTGAGAGAGGACATTAGATATTGAGAAACACTACAAGAAGTATATTCTTGTACTTTTGGGAGAAGATATGGCTCAAAGGTCGTTCAACTGGGATTGAAGGATTTGTTAGACATTTTGTGTATTTCCTCTTTCATGTAGCATATTTTGTATTAGGATATGATGATGTACATGTATGGATATTCGAAAGCTACAATGTATTTACGTTCAAATTATGGAATGAAAAGAGGAAATTTGGTTTTAAATTATTGTGTCTTCTTTATAAAGTTTTAGAAGAGTATATCAAATGGTGATGCCATGTTTAAATGAGATTTATAATTGCTCTAACATGCCATTATTATAAGGTATGTACTGGAATGTCCTCAGAGTGTTCTAGTTCGTACTTTATGGTAGTGGGGGTGCTACATTTTGGTATCAGAGCATGGTTTGGCATCCATAGGGACATATAGGAATGTTAAGCATGAAATATTGTGAGACATATGGATAATGATTGAAGTTCTTGTTTATTATAGGTCATCCGCCATAGGTGAACAAGTGGGACAGTCAGCTGACCTAGGATCTATAGGAGCCAGTAGGGAGTCTTTGGTACCTCAACCTGAGGAAATACATCCCAGAGTTCTCGAGAGAAAGGAGAGGAAGTATGATAGGCTACAAAAGCAGGGGACTGTGGACTTTCATAGAAGTACAGACCCTGCTGAGGCCGAGGGATGACTAGAAAGGACAGAGAGGGTTTTTTATCAGATGGACTACGAGTTAGATGAGAAGTTCAACTACGCAGTTTCCTTACTGTAATGCCCAACTTACCAATGGTGGAAGAGTATTCCAGGCAGTACCACCAGGCCTTACAACCTGAAGTAGGAAGATTTTCTGAGGGTCTTCAAGGATAATTACATACCCAAGATCTACTTGGACAGAAAGATAAAAGAGTTTCTGAATCTGAAGCAGGGTAGAATGTCAGTAATAGAATATGAGATCTGGTTCAATGAGTTGATAGGGTGCCACTATTTTGATTCCTACCGAAGACGACAAGTGTAGGAGATTTGAGGATGGGCTGAACATAGAGATCAGAACAAGGCTAGCAATTACTAACCTGAATAGTTTTACTGAGTTAAGAGCTACTTCGATCAGGATTGAGCAGCTACTGAGAGAGGGATAAGCAGAGCATGGGCAAGGATCTAGAATGAAGAGGTCAGGCGAGATTTAGAGTGGTTCTGGCAGAATATTCAGTAAACGTCATAACCGAGCTTTTAGACCACCGGCTAGATCAAGATAGATGGGATTCAGATAGAGGGGTGGCTCTATACAGTGTGGTAGTGGAAGAGGTATAGTGCAGAGTCAGTTACCCCTATGTGAGCACTGTAGGAAGAAGCACGGTGGTGATTGCTGGACTTTATTAGGAGCTTGTTTTTTATTTGGCTGTCTAGAGCACAAAATCAGAGATTGTCTGGTTATTGCTAGAGCCCAGTCAAGTGTGAGAGGGGGATTCATGAGTGAAGCCACTATTCAGCAGAGTCGAGGTAGTGGGACTGGACAGCGAGGCCGTGGTAGAGGCAAAGTGAACTCAGGGAGTCCTTTTGTAAGGAATGAGGTGCGGAGCAACCGACCGTAGTTTTAGGCCCAAGTCTACGCCATGACTAGACATGAGGTACAAGACTCTTCGGATGTTGTTACAGGTGCACTACGTATTTATGATCATGAAGCATTTGCATTGCTCGATTCAGGATCTACTCATTCATTTATCGCACTGCATTTGACTTCTAGGCTGCATTGTGATAGAGAGCTATTACAATACAGATTAGAGTTGAGTACACCAATAGGTAGTACTATAGTTATGAGAGAGGTCTGTAAGAGATGCTTGAATTGGATTGATCATGAAAAATTAAAGGCAAACTCGATTATATTACAGCTGAGAGAGATAGATATTATCCTAGGCATAGATTGGTTCACTGCTCATAGGGCTATCATGAACTGCTATACTAAGGAGGTGTTATTAGAATCTCCTAGTCAGCTGAGAGCAGTTTTCAGAGGAATTAGTCAAGCAGTGTCAGCCAGGTTGATATCATTCATGAGTGCATTGAGGTTTATGCAAGAAGGATGTGAGGCCTATTTAGCCCACGTCATTGGTACTAAAGTTGAGCAAAATGTGCAGGACATTCCCATGGTTAGGGAATTCTTAGATGTGTTTCCCACTGAGTTATCTAATTTACCTCCAGATCGGGAAATGAAATTCATAATTGACTTAGTTCCAGGTGCTACTCCTATATACATTCCTCCATACAGGATGACACCTAAGAAACTAAAGGAGATAAAGGCTCAACTACAGGAGTTGCTGGAAAAAGGTTTCATTAAACCCAATGTTTCACCTTGGGGAGCTCAAGTTTTGTTTGTAAAGAAGAAAGATGGGATTTTGAGGTTATGCATCGATTATAGGCAACTGAATTAGGTGACAAGAATAAGTGCCCGTTGCCTAGAATTGATGATTTGCTTGATCAGTTACAAGGAGCTCAGTTATTCACTAAGTTGGATTTAAGATCGGGGTACTATCAGTTGAAGATAGCAGAGCCTGATGTACCGAAGAGTGCGTTCAGGAGCAAGTATGGGCACTTTGAGTTCTTAGTAATGCTGTTTGGGTTAACTAATGCCCCTGCATCATTTATGGCCTTAATGAACAAGGTGTTTCAGCCCTACCTAGATTATTTTGTGATAGTATTTATTGAAGACAGTTTGGTATATTTGAAGAATAAAGAAGAGCATGCCAAGCATCTTAAAGTGATATTACAGATTATGAGGGAGAAACATTTGTATGCCAAATTTAGTAAATGTGAATTTTGGCTGGATCAAGTAGTTTTTTGGGGGGCATATAGTGACTGGATAAGACACACAGGTAGATCCAAAAAAGATAGAGGTAGTGATGAATTGGGAAGCTCCGAGAAATGTATGAGAAATTTGAAGCTTCTTAGGATTAGCTGGATATTACCGGAGGTTTGTTGAGGGGTTTTATTTGATCTCAGCCCCTCTGACTAAACTTCTGAGGAAGAATGTAGTTTTTAGATGGAACGATGAATGTCAGAAGAGCTTTGAGGAGCTGAAACATCAGTTGACTATGGCACTGGTGTTAATTATTCTATCGAGAACCGGAGGATATGTGATATATAGTGGTGCTTCACATCAAGGATTAGGATGTGTATTGATGCAGTATGGCAAGGTAATAGCCTATGCAACGAGACAACTAAGGTCTCATGAGATTAACTATCTGGTACATGATTTAGAGCGAGCTACAGTTGTCTTTGCTCTAAAGATATGGAGACACTATTTAGATGGAGAAACATTCCAAATTTATACCGATCATAAGAGTTTGAGATATCTGCTGAGCCAGAAGGAGTTGAACATGAGACAAAGAAAATGGATTAAGTTGTTGAAGGATTATGACTGCACGATTGAGTACTACCCGAGAAAAGCTAATATGGTAGCTGATGCTTTAAGTAGAAAGTTTAATACTAGTATAGCTCAGATTCAGTTATTAAGGTTACCAAACTTGACTCATTTGAGAGCTCTAAATGTGGTATTGAATCTAGAACAAGATGAGGTCGATGTTGTATGATAGAATTAGAAGAGTCCAAAGTAAAGATCCCGATATGGTGAAGCTCATTGAGAAAGTTAAGATGAATCCAGATTCTGAATTTGAATTGAGAGATGAGACACTATGGTTGAAGCAAAGGCTATGTGTGTCTAATGTGGATGATCTGAGAAAGGAAATTATAGAGGAAGCTCATATGGCTGCTTATACTATGCATCTTGGTACTACCAAGATGTATAATATGCTAAAGCGTCATTTCTAGTGGCCCAGAATGAAAAAGCAAATAGCGAAGTATGTTGCTAAATGTATGACATGCCAGCAGGTTAAGGCTGAGCATTAAACTCCAGTTAGGAAGTTGTATTCGTTGCCTATTCCAGAGTGGAAATAGGAACGAATTACCATGGACTTTATTATGGGATTGCCAAGAACTCCAAAGAAGAATAATGTTATATGGATCGTAGTGGACCGATTAACTAAGTCAGCCTATTTCTTACTAGTGAGACAGAATAACTCACTGGACCAATTAGCCCGGAGGTATATGAATGAGGTGGTGAGACTCCATGGGATTCTGGTGTCCATTGTATTGGACAGAGATACCAGATTCACTTCGAGATTCTGGAAGAGTTTGCAGTTAGGTATAGGCACTAAGTTGAACTTTAGTACTACATTTCATCCTCAAACAAATGGACAGAGTGAAAGGACAGTCAAGACTGTTAAGGATATGCTGAGAGCTTGTGTATTGGAGTTTCAAGAAGCTTAGGATCAATACAAAGCTTTTATTGAGTTTGCTTACAACAACAACTATCACAGTAGTATCGAAATGGAATTATATGAGGTATTTTATGGCAGAAAGTGTCGATCGCCTCTGTATTAGGGCAAAGAGGGCTTGAGAATGGTTGAAGGCCCATAATTGATACAAGACACTGTGGACAAGGTGAAATTAATCTGAAGCTGAATTAAAGCGGCTTAAGATAGATAGAAGAGTTATGCAGATCAGCATCGAAGGGACATGGAATAGAGTGTAGGAGACAGAGTGTTTCTAAGAGTGTCACCTTGGAGAGGAGTATTGAGATTCGGTAAAAAGGGCAAGTTGAGCCCTAGGTACATTGGTCCCTATGAGATTATTAAGAGGATAGGACCTTTGGCATACAAGTTAGCTTTGTCGAATGAGATATCTCAGTTGTATAACGTATTTCATGTGAGTATGCTTCGAAGATATCGATTGGATCCGACACATGTAATACCGGCTCAAGAGATTGAGGTTGCTAGTAACTTAAGCTATATTAAGGAGCTGATTAAGATAGTGAGATCCCAAATCAAGCAGTTAAGGAATCGAGTCATTCCATTGGTGAAAGTCCTTTGGATGAATCACTCAACTGAGGAAGCAACTTAGAAAACGGAGGAGCATATGAGGAGACAATATCCCCACCTGTTCGAACAATCAGGTAAGAATTTCAAGGATGAAATTTCTTTTAGGAGGGGAGAGATGTAACATCTTGTTACCCATATTAAGGCTAGAATAGTAAATATGAGATATTATTAAGAAATTAGAAAGTACATTTCATGCTCATGCATAATAAGACATGCACATACACGTGAATATTGAACTTTTGCACAGTAAAATGATTGTACACGCATTAATTGACATTATGGGTATAATTGATTTGTAAATATGATTATATTGAGAACTGTGGATTTTAAATGTTGAAAATTGATTTGGAGAGTGTATATAGTGATTTAGAACTTTTGGTGAATTTGAGGAAATTTCTGAAATTTTGAGTAATTTCGGATTAGAAAAAAATGCCAAGTGGCAAGACAAATGATAAATGGCAGTAGAATTAACTGTCAAATGGCAATGCAAATTGTGATAAACAACTTTGGGAGTTATTTACAAGTGTCATTGAAAATTGGAAGACAATTGGATTAGAAATTGGAGACAAATAGACTAGTTAAATGAAATAATCTAATTTAAAGTTATAAGAATTGGACATGTGGCAAGTGACAAGTGTCAACCATGTCTTAAGATCATTATTCTTTTAATTGAAAGACTACCCTTGTCTTATTTCTCACGATTCTTTTATGCTTTCTTCATCTTCTTCATGGCTTGCTTTCTTCTTCTCCTCCGTTTTCATTTTCTCCATTCACTCTCACCTCTACCAATGTTGAACCAATCTCTCATCTTTCAATTACTACTTCCTTCATGTTATCTTCTTCATTACCACAAGAAAACCTAAATCTTCCAACCTCCATGATGTTGTACATGTGATGCTTGGGGGCTAGGGCTAAGTGTTATTTTTAAAGATTTGGAGCTAAATCAAGTAAGTATCTTGTTAATCTTTATGGGTATTGTTAAATGAAGTTTTTGTGATTATAGTTAGAAGTTAAATGGCATAAAATGGTGTTTTAAGTATGATGAACATGAGTGATGAATAGTTGATGTAACTGTCTTGCTTTTGTATATGTATGATGAGTAGTAACTCATAAATTATTTTAGAGATGTTTTAGAGGTATAATGACTATCATAATGGTATTAGGATGAGTGCAGAAATTTGATAATGAATGGTATATGCACATGTTCTATTTTTGGTTAATGATCAAATATAGATCATGAATTGTTTGTGAATGATATTGAGTTAATAATGAAGAGTAAATGAAGTAAAAAAAAGTGATTTTTGTACAAGTGGTGTTAGGTGTAAAATCTGGAAAATTGGAAGATGAGTGCTGCAAAATGTAGCAGTAACATGTCTACTGATTATGCTTCTGTGTTTTAGCCATAACTTGTTCTATACTTATCCAAATGAGATGATTATTGATTTGGATTAACATAGAGACATATGGATACATTTTTCATGAAGACATAGAATTCAAATTCTATCTTTAAGAGTTCTAAATTTTGACTTGACGTTAAGTACTGGGTGTAGCAGAAAAATAAAAGTGCAGAAAAAAATTTCTAATGAAAATGTATGAGAATATGTTCTATTTTGGTGTTTATAATAAAACATGGAATATGATTTGTGTATGGATGATGTTGAGCTGAAATTGAAGTGAGAATGAAGGTGAAAAAGCAAATAGCTAATGTGCAGAAAGTGTGATAAAGGATTGTGATAATTGGAGTTAAACGAAGATTATTGAAGTAGACAAAATTGCAAAAAAAAAAGTGATATAGAAAAGTATGGAAATAGGTTCTATTTTTTTGGGTTGTAATCAATCATGAAATTGTGAATTGTGTATAGAGAATACTGAACTGAAAGTTGAGGTATAACATAATGATCAACTTGAAATGATAGAATTTTGGCAATGTAGTGTGTTGCAGTATGTTATATAAAGTGTGTTTTTTTTCTAAACATGCATTTATATTTGGGCCATCCCTTGATCTGTGACTATTCAAATTAGATGGATTTTGATCTAGATGAAACTAGAGACATACGGCTACAATTTTCAAGAAAAATTGAATTTGAATTCTGTCATTAAGGGTCTTAAAATTTAGCTTGAAGTTTAGTTTTGGCTTAGGCTTCAGCACTACCAGTGACAAAAATCATGTCCTGTTGTTATTGAATAAACTATATTGATGTCCTAATTAGACAAATTTGTCTTCAGAAAAGTTATAGCTTATTCCCTTATCTTTCAATTGGTTTAAAGTTTGTAATTTTTGGATATTGGAATTAAGAGATATGAGTTGTACATCTTTGAGTGCATGATCATGCACTAGCCAAAATTTTGAACGTGCTTAGTCTGAAGTATTTTGAGTATAACTTTCAAAATACTAAACTAAAATTTATGATCTTAGTATCATTATAAACTTAAGACATAGGAGATCAATTTTCTAGAAGAAAGTGATGCCAAATTACTTCATTTTACTGGTCATAATGATCATGTAAAGTTGACCTGAAAGTTTATTTTTAGAAGATATCTAGAATGATCAAATGAGTTATGAAATTAGATTCAAATTGTTTTATGGAGGTGTAAACCCTAAGTACAAATTATACTTATGTGAGTTTTGAAATATGAATGATTATGTGACGAGAATAATGGAAAGAGACCTGGAATTGTCATGAACATACATTGTACATATTCCATATACATAAATGTGCATAAACGAATACTTGTACAATTGTACAAAATTGTGATATGTGTAAATGTATATTGCATAATATAGATGAGCATATAGAGCATCATCATCCAGAATTTGCCGAGACTTTGAGGCAATAGCTTCTGGAGTGATATGTGAGTAACTTAGATGGTTTCACTCAATTAATTGTTTGTGTTAAATTATGTTTTGAATTATCATATGAATGTGAGTTGACTGTGTTGATTCTAGACATTGAAGGTCCGATGATTTTGATGTATGGATGAGATATTAAAGTACTCCTTGTATGTAAATGTGACGAAATAAATGTGCTCATCAATTTTATTAAATATCGGACTAAGGTCCAATGATAAATGTGATTTGAATGCGAATATGCAATCATGGGATTGACTGAGAATATGAGAATGTGAAGCATCCATTACATAAATGCATGAAAGATAAAGGTAGTTGTAATCAGAGTCGCCAATATAAAGAGCTTAAAACTCAGACTGTGATCAGAGCCTCGGGTTCAGTTGTGAATGTACCCAGTATCCACTAAGAGATATGAGACATTATTTGATCCAGCTCGGTATCCATTAAGGGATATGGGTTAGTAAAAAGGCACTCGGTCATAATGATAATAATAAATGAAAGTGAGTCTCACGAACATTGCATATACATTTTAATATGTATGTTTGACTGTTTGTGAACCGCAGGTGCACAGTTGTCAAAGTAAGTAATAAATCGGTAAGAACCAAGTTGTGTCTACAGGGATTATGAGAAAGTTCAAATCTATGTTAGCTAACAGTGTTTGAAATCGGGTTGGATGAAATTTTTGGAAAAGTAAAATTAATGTAAAGAAATTTTTTAAACTTAAATAAATTTCTAAACAACTACCCAATTTAATGCTACCAAAATAACTATGAATATGACAAATTTGTGCAGTAACTAATTAAGAAAAGATTGCAACAATTTACTAATTAAAAGTTTTAACAGCAAAAGGAATGACTTTCTCTTAGGGAATGATATTTTTTTGCCAACCTTTAATATTGAATTAGCTATCTTCCGCAACTAAAATATCCTAACCTTGTAGGTGAATTTTAAGAGTAATTAATCCCCTTTTCCCTAAAGATGAATTAATCTATCCACTCTAAATGTCACTTAGTAATCCCTTACTTAAGTTCTTCCTAGAGTTTCTTAAATCTCAAACCTTCAATTTTCACCTCCTAAGTTTCTTGGGTCTCCTAACTCACAAGAAAATCCTAGTCAAAATTTCATTCAATCTTCTAGCAAAAACTCCCTTTCCAAAGGCAAATTTATACCAAGGCAATTTCTAATAATCGAAAGGAATAAAAAATAAATCTAAGGAAAAATCAACAAGTATATAAAATTTCAGTCATGGATTCCAACAAAATTCAAAATTAAAGTATCAACAAAAATATCAAATCCCTAAGAGAAATTAAGGTTTTAGCCATAAATCATCATGTCAAGCAGTCCACAAGCATACAGCCTAGATAAACTCATGACGGAATCAGTTAAAAATAAAGAACAAAACTCCAAACTCCTTTGCATGGTTGCTTCCTTGGCGGTGAATGGTGATGAGTGTTGATGTGACGTCTGCATTTTTGGAGTGGCATGAAGGCTTACATCCGAAGGTAGAGGCTGCTCTCTCATGTGTGGAATGAGTGAATGGAGAATGCTTAAAAATCTGAGGGAGGCTATGAAAATACCGTGAGTGAGTAAGTGGAGTATTTTGCTTGGAGGCTTGCTTTTTTTGTGTTACGTGAAGGATTGGAGTTATGTGAAGGCTGGAGTGTTGTGCTGTTGATGGAGTTATATGGATGGCTAGAAGTGAGGGCTGTTTCCTTGGAGGAGTAAAGAATGGAGAATCAGTGAAAATCTGAAGGAAGCTATGGTGTTTGTGTGTGTTGCTTGGATGCTGTGTGAGTGACAACTGACTCAATGCAGCGTGAAAGTTGACTATAGGCGTGGTGTATGTGTGAATGACAACTGCATGAGTGGAGGCTTGAAGATGCGCAAATGGAGGCTTAATTGGAGGCAGTTTTTTTGCGTGAGTGAATGGTGCTTGCATGAAGGATTTTTGCATGAATGAGTGGAGAGCTGCTACATGGATAGAGGCTTGGAGGCTGATGCGTGGAGGCTGCTAGGTGTTGATTTCGTGAATCAAGTGGAGCTAGTTGGAGATGTAAATTTCTGCTGGATGGATGCGTAATCTTCTGCTTTCAGTGAAGTGGAGGGCTAACGTGATTTTTGTGTGGAGGCTGGCATCTCTTCCTTTAGTCAAATGGAGGCTTTGTTGTGTTGTGTGCAAGTGGTGGAAGGATGGAGGCTGCTTTGGCTATGAGTGGCATCAATAGATAAAGAGTGAGGCTACTGGTCAATAAAGGCTGCTTTGTCTCTTATGCATGAATAAAGGATGCTGCATGTGTTGTGAGGGCTGGTTGCATATGCATGAAGGTTTTGTTGTTGATTAATGGCAGCTGCCTACGTGAAGTGAATGGAGGTGTGTCTTTTTGTGGAGCTTGCATTGGTGGAGGGCTGTTGACATGAAAATGGGACTGTTTGTGTTTGTGTGTGGCGTGGAGAATGAGATGTGCATGAGCTGAAATAATTAAAAGGTGGGGGCTGATGTTATCCATTAAGGGATATGGGATATTATTTGATACAGCTCAGTATCCATTAAGAGATATGGGCTAGTAAAAAGGCACTCGGTCAGAACAACAATACATTGTAGCTTTCGAATATCCATACATGTACATCATCAGCTCCCACCTTTTAATTATTTCAGCCCATGCACATCTCATTCTCCATGCCACACACAAACACAAACAGCCCCATTTTCACGTCAACAGCCTTCCACTAATGCAAGCTCCACAAAAAGACACACCTTCATTCACTTCACGTAGGCAGCTGCCATTAATCAACAACAAAACCTTCATGCACATGCAACTAGCCCTCACAACACATGCAGCATCCTTTATTCATGCACAAAAGACAAAGCAATCTTTACTGACCAACAGCCTCACTCTCCATCTATTCACACCACTCACAGCCAAAGCAGCCTCCATCCTTCCACCACTCACGCACAACACAACAAAGCCTCCATTTGACTAAAGGAAGAGACGCTAGCCTCCACATAAAAATCACATCAGCCCTTCACTCCACCGAAAGCAGAAGATTACGCATCCATCTAGCAAAAATTCATATCTCCAACCAGCTCCACTTGATTCACGAAATCAAAACCCAACAGCCTCCACGCATCAGCCTCTAAGCCTCCATCCATATAGCAGCTCTCCACTCATTCACGCAAGAATCCTTCACGCAAGCACCATTCACTCACGCAAAAACACTGCCTCCAATTAAGCCTCCATTTATGCATCTTCAAGCCTCCACTCATGCAGCTGTCATTCACGCATACACCATGCCCATAGCCAACTTTCACGTTGCATTGACTTAGCTATCACTCACGCAGCATCCAAGTAACACACATAAACACCATAGCTTCCTTTAGATTTTCACTGATTCTCCATTCTCTACTCCTCTAAGGAAACAACCCTCACTTCTAGCCATCCACGTAACTCCATCAACAACACAACACTCCAGCCTTCACATAACTCCAATCCTTCACGTAACAGACAAAAGAGCAAGCCTCCAAGCAAAATACTTCACTCACTCACTCACGGTATTTTCATAGCCTCCCTCAGATTTTTAAGCATTCTCCATTCACTCAATCCACACACGAGAGAGCAACCTCCACCTTCGGATGTAAGCCTTCATGCCACTCCAAAGACACAAACGTCATATGTCAACCAACTCATATCTTCAACTTTGCCAAATAGATGCTCTACTAACCTTGGCCATAAGGTATAGAGTACAAAAATGAGATCAAGG
>JAOQML010000196.1:13667041-13677374 GCA_027568935.1 Erythroxylum urbanii | reverse complement strand
TTCTTCTTCTCCTCCATTTTCATTTTCTCCATTCACTCTCACCTCCACCAACGTTGAACCAACTCTCTCATCTTTCAGTTACTACTTCATTCATGTTATTTTCTTCATTATTACAAGAAAACCTAAATCTTCTAACCTCTATGATGTTGTATGTGTGATGCTTAAGAGCTAGGGCTAAGTGTTATTTTTGAAGATTTGGAGCTAAATCAAGTAAGTAGCCTGTTAATCTTCATAGGTATTGTTAAATGAAGCTTTTATGATGATAGTTAAAGGTTAAATGGCATAAAATAGTGTTTTATGTATGATGAACGTGAGTGATGAATATTTGATATAAATGTCTTGCTTTTGTATATCTATGATGAGTAATAATTCATAAATTGTTTAGAGATTTTTAGAGGTAGAATAATCATCATAATGGTGTTAGGATGAGTGCAGAAAATTGATAATGAATGGTATATGCACATGTTCTATTTTTGGTTAATGATCAAAAATAGATCATGAATTGTTTGTGAATGATATTGAGTTGAGAATGAAGTGTAAATGAAGTAAAAAATGTGATTTTTGTACAAGTGGTGTTAGGTTTAAAATCTAGAAAATTGGAAGATAAGTGCTGGAAAATGTAGGAGTAACATGTCCATTGATTATGCTTTTATGTTTTAGCCATAACTTGTTCTGTAGTTATCCAAATGACATGATTCTTGATTTGGATTAAACTAAAGACATATGGCTACATTTTCATAAGACATCAAATTCAAATTCTACCTTTAAGAGTTTTAAAATTTGACTTGAAGTTGAGTACTGGGTGCAGCAGAAAAATGAAGAAGTGCAAAAAAATTTTCTAATGAAAGTGTACGAGAATATGTTCTATTTTGGTGTTTATAATCAAACATGGAATATGATTTGTGTATGCATGATGTTAAGCTGAAATTAAAGTGAGAATTAAGGTGAAAAATGAAATAGAAAATGTGCAGAAAGTGTGATAAAAAAAGGATTGTGATAATTGGAGTTAAATGAAGATTAGTGAAGTAGACAAAATTGCAAAAAAAATGTGATATAGAAAAGTATGGAAATAGGTTCTACTTTTTTGGGTTGTAACCAATCATGAAATTGTAAATTGTGTATAGATAATACTAAACTAAAAGTTGAGGTATAACAAAATGATAAACTTGAAATGATAGAATTTTGGCAATGTAGTGTGTTGGAGTATGTTATATGGAGTGTTTTTTTTTAACATGCATTTATATTTAGGCCATACCTTGATATATGAATATTCAAATTAGATGGATTTTGATCTAGATGAAACTAGAGACATACGACTACAATGTTTAAGAAGAAATTGAATTTGAATTCTATCATTAAGGGTCTTGAAATTTAGCTTGAAGTTCAGTTTTGGCTTAGGCTTCAGCACTACTAGTGACATAAATCATATCCTGTTATTATTGAATCAACTGTATTGTTATAGGCTGAATCAGACAAAGTTGTCTTTAGAAACGTTGTAGATTATTCCCTTAGCTTTCAGCTAGTATAAAGTTTGTAATTTTTGGATATTGAAATTGAGAGATATGAGTTGTCCATATTTGAGTGCATGATTATCCACTAGCCAAAATTTTGAACATGCTCAGTTTGAAGTATTTTGAGTATAACTTTCGGAATACTGAACCAACTTGTATAATCTTGGTGTCATTAGAAACTTAAGACATAGGAGATCAATTTTTTAGAAGAAAGTGTTGCCAAATTACTTCATTTTCCTAGTCATAATGATCATGTAAAGTTGACCTGAAAGTTTGTTTTAAGAGAAATCTGGAATGAGCAAATAAGTTACGAAATTAGATTCAAATTGTTTTGTAGAGGTGTAAACCCTAAGTACAAATTATACTTATGTGAGTTTTGAAATATGATTGATTATGTGACGAGAATAATGAAAAGGTGCCCGGGATTGTCATGAACATGCATTGTACATATTCCATATACATAAATGTGCATTACTGAATACCTATACAATTGAGCAAAATTGTGATATGTGTAAATGTATATTGCATGATATAGAGGAGCATATAGAGCGTCATCATCCAGATGTTGCTAGGACTTTGAGGCAATAGCTTCTAGAGTGATCTGTGAGTAACCTAAACGGTTTCACTCAATTAATTGTTTGTGTTAAATTCTATTTTGAATTATATTATGAATGTGAGTTGACTGTGTTAGTTTCGAACATTGAAGGTTCGATGATTTTGATGTATGGATGAGATATTGAAGTGCTCCTTGTATGTGAATGTGACGAAATAAATGTGCTCAACAATTTTGTTGGATGCCAGACTAAGGTCCAATGATAAATGTGATCTGAATGTGAATGTGCAATTATAGGATTGGCTGAGAATATGAGAATGTGAAGTGACCATTATATGAATGCATGAAAGATAAAGGTAGTTATGATCGGAGTCGCCAATATGAAGAACTTAAAGCTCAGACTGTGATCAGAGCCTCGGGCTCAGTTGTGAATGTACCCGATAACCACTAAAGGATATGAGGCATTATTTAATACAACTCGGTATCCACTAGGGGATATGGGCTAGTAAAAAGGCCCTCAGTCACAACGACAATAATAAATGAAATTGAGTCTCATAAACATTGCATATACATTTTAATACGTATGTTTGACTGATTAAATTGTATTGTTGCCTTGTGCTGAATGAGAATGTAAAATGTGATACTTTATGCATATGCAGAGATGTGAATTATATGTTACGTGTATTGATGTGATGTATAAATTGAGTGAACCATCGATGACGGTTACCTCATTAAGTTCGCAAAACTCACTAAAATTACACGTTAATTTTTCAGGATCGAGAGAGGACATTATAGCTACTGAGAGACATTACAAGAAGTATATTCTTGTATTTTTGGGAGAAGATATGGCTCAAAGGTCGGTCAGCTGGGACTGAAGGATTAGTTAGACATTTTGTGTATTTCCTCTTTCATGTAGCATATTTTGTATTAGGATATGATGACAAACATGTATGGATATTTGAAAGCTACAATATATTTACGTTCGAATTTGTGGAATGAAAAGAGGAAATTTGGTTTTAAATTATTGTGTCTTCTTCATGAAGTTTTATAAGAGTATATCAAATGATGATGCCATGTTTAAGTGAGATTTATGATTGCTCTAACACCCCATTATTATAGGGTATGTACTGGAATGTCCTCAGGATGTTTTGGTTCATACTCTATGGTAGTGGGGGTGTTACAGCTTTAATCCATGCTATCTGGAAAGATACAAACAACTGTTCGTTAGGAATATTAAAATTAGATAGATAATAGGTGAGAAAGAAAGTTCAACATAGAATATAAAATGTATGTACCTTGTCGGTGGACTTTAGGAAAATAATCTTTGAAATTTTTTGATTTGATCTAAAAGATACATCAGGATCATACTTGAGGTAAGCCTGTTGGGTAACAAGGTCTTTTAGCTACTTGTTATTTTGTTGGGCCTTAAAAAATTGTAATTATAAGTGTAAACATAAAAACATCTAAAAATGTGAACAGAAGTTTGTTTGTTGGAAAAGTAAAGATGAGAAATGTGGAAGTACCAATTTTTAAATTCTGCAACTTCTTATATTGGTGGATCAATCGTAATTGTAGAATCAAACCATGTGGATAATGCAATACTTGAAATTCTTAAATCGTAAGCCTAAAAAGAAAATACAAGGATAAATATAAAAAATATATAATAGTATGACGAAAATGAAAATAGAATTACCATTATAAAAGTGAACTTTTAGCCTACAACACACAAGCGCTGGATAAGTATACAAGGCCTGTACATTTTGTTGGCCTTCATTTGTAACAAAAGCGTCCCACATTGATAGTACAATGGTTTGTTGTCTAATATAAAAATGAAAAATGTTATCGGAGTTCATTACTTGTAGAGCATAATACGGAATACAACATATTATTTGTTGGCAAGAACAAATTTTTATATAGTCAAAACTTTGCCGTCTTTATTGATGTGTGTCACATCCAAAACTTGAATAACGATAGCCAAAATATCTATCATATGATAAGGATAAGTATAATCATATGTAATGGAAGAAAAAAAGTTGTTGAGAGAAACAGATAAAAGATCTAACCGACTAATTTTTCCTTGTTATTGATAAACTTTATGAGATCTGTAAAGGATGTATAGCTGAATTTGCTTGGTTGGATGTTGTCATCATCAGTTATAGGCTCGACAACAGTATAACTTGTAATGATCCATTGAATTTTCAAGTCTTCAACTTAGAACTGAGGTGGAATTGGCTTAATAATGGAATTAGAAATGATATTTTTTTATAAGGCTGCAAAATGGGACTCATTCTTTGGATATCATTGTTAAATATGATAGCTTCGTCACATGATCCCTGTTGATTATTCTAGTGACAGAGAAAAGTAACAAATTTGACACATTAAAATACTAAAATTTTAAACTAAAAATGGTAGCAACATTTCATAGAAAAAGGGCATAGAAATAGAAAAAAGCTCGAATATTTTATGACTTAAGTAGTACTGTAAAGAGATTTATAGAAATTTTGATTTGATAACTAGGTCAACTATTATTTGCTGAAGTTAGTGCAAAAAGGAAAATGTTAAATGAAAAAGTACAATTATTTTACCTCTGAATCAAAAAAGATAAACTTTTATCTCTCGGACGACTTATTAGGTGATGTAACAATTTGTTATTTTTCTTGGATGGTTACTTCGCATGACCACCCCTCAGCATATGGTAAAATATCCTTGATCAATAAACGTTTTTCCATCCTAGCGAAAAAATGGTTAAGAAAACATTAACATAAAAAATTATTTTGTAAATAGAATAATACTAAATACACTTTAATAGAACAATCAACATACCCTTTTCCTATTTTATATGTTATAATTTAGCTAATTGGAAAATTTCATAGAATACAATATTCCTTATTTTGTGATCAATTTTTGAAGAAAATTTCATGAAATATAATATTCCTTATTTTGTGATCAATTTTTGAAGACTCAAAAGTGCCTGGAATAACTAGAACTTTAATCAATTCAGGAGTTCTAGCTCTTGATAAACCAATATACAATTGTCCATATGAAAATACGGGTTGACGAAGATAAATTCCTACATAATCAAGCGTCTGACCCCCTCGGACTTATTTATGGTCATCGTGAAACATAGACGAACAGGGAACAGTGTTCTTACAAAAGGTATTCCATTCTTTTCATTTTCAAAAGACTATAGAGGAATTTTATGTATGAAAACAAAATTTCCTTTATGAGGTCCAAAAACAATCTCTGTAAAAATTGTGTGCTCTTTTAACTATCTACATGTTAATCTTGTGCCATTGCACAAACTCTCTGTTGGATTCAAATTTCTTAAAAGCATGATTGGTAGCCTTCTTTCAGCAATAATCTGTGAGGAGGTAGACCTTTAGGATTCAGAGAATTGAGAAAATCCTCATAATCTGCTTGATGTCTTCAGTCAACTATTCTGTCAAAACTTACAGATGAATGTAGATTTGCAGACAATTTATTGATCACCATGTCATTAATTTCATCAACACAAGTGTTTGTTGGACATAGTACACATTTATTTATCATCTGGTATGGATTAGATGAATATATGCTTAAGTCAGTAAAGACATTTTGAACTAACCTGGTGAAGCCAACAATGCATTTGAAGGATGTCAAAATTTTTTAAAAAGAAACAATAAAATGGATAGTAAACAATGAGATATAAAAAGTATAACATGTTGAGAGATTCATCCTTGTTATGATGAGGAATAACCAGTTGTTCAGGTAAGGAAATCTGATCTTGCTCATCAACAGGCTCTATACCTTCTCCTACCCTTAATAAGAAATCGCAAAAAGCTAGATTTAATATAGCTCTCATACTTATGGTCAAAGATAATTTACGCATGTGTGGCCAGAGATGTGAATTTACAAGACTTAAATCAATTAACTGCTCTTTTGTGGCCTAGTCTATAACGGGTAAGGTTTGATAAAAATTACCACGAAAAGTAATAATCTTTATTCTAAAAGACTTATTGAACTCCATGATATCTTGCAGTAAATCATCAAAAGCTTCAATGGCTTCTTATTTTTCCATTGAAGCCTCATCCTATAAGATGAGACTAGATTCAAAAATCAGTTTTGCAATACTGATATACTTACTTAACTGACAAACTTTCTTCTTTAAAAAATCAAGTGGGATCTTAAATCTTGAGTGTGTTGTCCTACCACCAGGAAGGACCGATGTTGTAACACCTGATGTCACAACAACAATTGCATCATGACCTTGTGATCGTAAAATTGCAAAAAACGCTATATACAAGAAAGTTTTCCCAGTTCCACCCGGACCATTAATAAAAAAACTGCTAGCATTTGAACCAAAAATTGATTCTAAAATCAAATCAAATATGTATTTATGTTCCTTATTCAGCCTTGAATGTAATAACAAATCTTCTGGGGTCAATGTGTATATTTTTCTCACTTTGTATTTCTCTAGTAAGATGCTCATGATAATCAACTGTAAAATCGTATTCAACAAAATGATAATCACTCAAGCTCTTCCCTATTTGTTCTAGGATCTATTAATATCCTGGAGGGCCATCCCAGTAACATCCTCGGATGTATATGCATTAAAGGAGGAAGCATGCTAGTAATCGAAACAAAGATAGTCTTTGAATGTTTCCTAAAGTTGGTTAGGATTCATTGGTGAACAATAGAACAAGAGTGTAGCAAATAAAAGTCTAAGCAAAGATAGCATCTAAAATAAAGCAGTCTCCTCTAGAGTTTGTTCTATATAAGAATCAGATGCTAGTAAGCCTAATTTTAGTGCAGCCTCCCTAAAACAGCTTGTTTTTTTCACCGTTAACAGTCAATATGTGATCAAATAATGTTGGTCCTTTAACATGTATAAGTAATAACCTTAGGTAATACCTCTCTCCTTCTTTAGGGTCAACAGTAACCAACCTCCCTATAACTTTCCTTTGATTCTTTCCTGAACATGTTCTTGTTTTTGGGGTCCCAAAAAATGTTCTGGAAAATCTTTATACAAATATTTCATCTCCTTAACTTTTTTATTTGCTGAATTCATTTTGAAAAATTCAGTTAACATTGTTCTTGAGAAGTCCATTTTTCTCAATACAAATCTGAATTTTTGTGAAAAGAGATAGATTGTTGATTAGGAAGATGAACCTGAAGCACATAAAATAATGGACTCATCTCTGCTAGACGAAACTCATATATACACCAAAAAGCTTCAGGAGGTGAAATCCAACAACCTTCTTGGAAATTACTGAGTTCATCAATATCAACAGTGGTCTGTTGATCAACAATAAAAAAATTAACAAGATCATGGCGCTTAAAAACATACTTATACAAGTACTTAACAAGCTTAACAGTAGAACATATTTCAACATTTATGTGGCAATTAACGAGAAGCAAAAGGCATGGACTATAAGGAACTACCCATCTATTATCAACCTTATGCTTACAAATCTTTACTTTTTGGCCATCATCTCTCCTTCTATAACATTTATAACTATCCTTACCATGGATAGTAAAAGGAGCAAAATTTTTAGGATAATGGTTCTTATAGACACCATTTCTCATGCAAGGGCTATCTTTATTCATATGACCACAAAGATCATGGATCATGTGTTTAATGACAAGAGAATATACCTGCGAATTTTAAACAGGGTCTAGTATTTTAGCAGATATGATTTGGTCATAAAATTCTAGAATAAGTAATTTAGAATGTGACTTAAGTATCAACAAAAAACGAGCATGAGGGAAACCAAACTTTTGGAACTTAATAACATAAACATATGCAGCAACCTCTCCAAAGATCTATTTCTTGATTAGTTCATTTTCAAAGAACTTAAATTTAGCTCTAAAAACTCTACGGAATAAGTCAAGCCTATCTTGTGGCTTTTCATGAAACTAAAGGTTATCTTGAATCTCCTTCCACATTGGGTTGCAAGTCATGGTGAGGAAAATGTCAGGTTTACCATACTTCTGTACTAGAGCCATTGTATCAAGATAATGACGTTTTATATCCCTTAGACCACCGAAAAATGAAGTTGGGAGCATAACTCGATGGCCAATTCGATAACCTTCAATCTGACCGATGGCAATACTATCCAAAACACCCTGCAATATCTCTATCCTTATCTCATTTTGTCTCTTTCTATGGAAATCAAGTCTAGATATTTCAAAGTTTATATAAGCACCCACAACAAATTGTTGAAGTAGGCTTAAGCTATGGAGCAGTATTGACTGATCAGGTTCTCTTATATAGAGCCTATAACAATAATACTCTCTAGCAGAAACAGTGTCATTTTCATAGTATTTTTGACCAGCAACTAAAAATTATACAAACAAATTGAATAAATAAAGGCATAAGGTTAGACAACACCATAAAAATGAAATAGGAAAAGAAAAACTTACATGTATTCTCCATATTAAACAGGTCAGATGGATCAACAAAAGAATTGAAATTGATGTCATATCCCTTGTTTGAAGCAATGTTCGTCGTTCTCTTTGAAATCAACTGCTTAATTCCACGATGCCATCCAGATTCACCACGAAGAAATAACAAAGGATATTGAAGGGGATCATAACAGGCATAGTAAGATTGGATTCTATAACTTGTGCCTGAATGACTATAGACTTGGATGTGTGGAGATTTATCAACTCTTTCATCATCCACCTCAATCTATATAGCAGCTACTTATGATGCAATAAGAAGATTGTATACACGTTGATCAAGGCAGGGTAACACCTCAAGACGATTGTATGATTGTTAAGTGTCGGAATGTCCCTAAGACTCCTGAAGAACTTAGCATAGGGATTATGTTGTAGGACTGTCATAATCAATTTTAATGTATCTTTACGAAGTATATCACAACTTTTTGTCCTTTTTGTAAGTTCCTCATCAGTATCAAAAAAATTGAGTTGGATACCAGACACTCTATCAGTTTTTAAAACTAAACTGTCAAGGAAATGATAAACTTGACCTTGAACACGAAATGTATAAACACCTTTCTTATTTTTTGTTAATTCTCGATCATACCTAGCTCCATACGAAGTAAAAGCCACATTATTATTATATGTACAAACATTCCTCCTGAAATGCTCAGACTGTAACATCCTGTTACCTATACGGCTAGAACAATTATTTGTGAGACCTTTATATGACTTAAGATAAATGCACGGTAGACATAAGTTATTTGTGACTACATACTGTTTGGGCACATTCATACAATTGTACATGCTTTCATTTGGCATTTCCGGATAAGTATGACAAATTGTGATTATGATAAATGGTGAATCAGTGAAGATAAATAGCATACGTGAGGTACAAGCAATGGACCCACATATAATATTGTTTAAGTTAGGAAGACTCTACTACAGTTTGTAATTATGACAAATGATGTGTCAGTGGAGATAAATAGTACACGTGAGGGATATGGAATGGACTCACGTATTATATTGTTTAAGTTAGGAGGAATCTACCATAGTTCTCATTCTTCACTGAAACCCTCCACATTGTAATTCTCTTCCTTGACCTTCATCACCGAACAGCGACTTAGCAGCTTTTACGGTGCTGGCTTCGATTTCAGTGTTAGAGTACTTGTTAAGCGAGTAAGTGATTGTAATGCTATTTCCACGGCATAAACAAGCATGCGCATGTTAGATATACATATCTGCATGAAAAGAGGTTCACAGTGTAGAGAATAGATATGAGGGTTCTGGTCGTTAGTTAAATTGAAAAGCAGATGCAGAAGAAAGAAAATGCACGCATGAGTAGTAGTCTGCGATTTTGGTACTTATGTGAGTTTTAGCCTTTGAGTTGTTTGGTGTTCTGGAGTTAAAAAGGGAGTAGTATAGATAATGTTTTCATGCTTGGAGGTATAATAACGATGAAAAATGATGTATAGAATTCGCGTAGAGGGTAAACATGAAAGAGGATATGTCCTGCTTCTTTTGCTTTTTGTATCATCTGTAAAGACGTATCCTTGGTGATGACGTCAGCTTCCTCTGAGTGACGTCATCTTCCTCTGTATTGCTTCGTCTGTATTTTGTATTCTCTGTGAACCAACTTCTTCTGTGATGATGTCATCTTCTTCTGAGTGACGTCATCTTCCTCTGAGTGACGTCATCTCCCTCTGTGTTTTGGCTTCTTCTGTCTTTTGCTTCGCTTATCTTTGTTCCGTCTGCCTTTTGTTTCGTCTAACTTTTGCTTCGTCTGCTTTCTGCCTAAGTGTCCAAAACTTCTTCTGTGTTTCTATTCACGAACTTTTTCTGTGTTACT
>JAOQML010000196.1:13642994-13666941 GCA_027568935.1 Erythroxylum urbanii | reverse complement strand
GCCCATTTCTAAATGAACATTTGGGCTTCTAATTAACCATTAATTAGTGCAAGCCTAACATTCAATTATGGGCTTCTGAAACCTCCATTTATATTTCTTACTTAGCTTAATAACCTTCCTTAAAGCCAAGTGGGGAATCTTAGTGGACCTTGATAATTCAAGCTCCAATAAGCTACAATTAATTTAATCTCATTAGAATTAATTCTAGCTTATTAATTAAATGTCATTCCACTAAAGACAATTAATTGAACTCTTTAACTATTAAATATTATAAGAACACATATTTTATGTCCAATTGCAAACACTATTTAGAACCTTATTATAGCCATCCGCATAACAAAGGGTAAAATTACCATTTTGCCCTTATGTTGGTTTTTCCTTCTAGATCTCATGTTTCACTTTATATTGTGATTAACACACAAGATCTCATCTTGGTGTTGAGATTTGATAGGTAGCTAGTCCATCAAACTACTGGCACCAGTTTAATCACCAAATCTCCTTAAAACATCCAGAAGCAATGATATCACTATAAACTCTTTATTTAAGTGAATGTTCCCTGATACATGTTTCAATTAATAATTCCAACATACAGACACTAGATTAATACTCTAGAAAAGTCCATTCCGATCATATCAAGAATTATAATGAAACACATACGAGTTCACCACTCATCAAGATTATGGTTCATAATAAGCGAATGCTTAAGTTGTATGTTTTAAGATTAAAGTGACATCCCACTTTATTCTTGAAAACATACTTGACTCCAGGTTCATTTAATAATGCCATTATCGATAGTCAACTATTATCATGATATGAAACTCATCATTTCCTTAAAGTAAACTCCTTTACTTACACCGAGATAAATCGCAACACTACAGTCTAAACTATCATCAAGCAACCAACTTAATTATTCAACTGTGAATCCATTAATTTAGATTCTAACAATATAAATGTTTCCTATACGTCTCTATGTATATGTATATTACTTACAAAAGAATCTTGGTACCTTATGACTAGATATATAATGCTCATCAAAACCAAACTCTTTTATTTTATTTATAATAAATATTTCCATTGCAAAACTATAACTGAAGAAGATTAAGGTACATGTAAATACACTTTCTTTCCAAGGCATTATATTTACATATCTCCAACATATAAGTGTATGGCTAGGCTGTTGGTGATGTTTAGCTCCTTGTAGTTATTTGAGGTGTAGTTTTGTGACGATTTAACCTTAGAGACTAAGGTCCTATAGATATTTCTTCTACGTGAGTATTGCATGTTATTTATCATACATCACATATGTGTGTTTATACTAATATAAATTATATATTGTGTGAGCATGTCATTAGGTATCATGGGGGATCTGAAGTTACTTGGTGAGGTTTAACTCCCCTCAAGTTTATTTTTTAAGGTTAGATACCACCAACTTTGCAATATTGACTTTCAGGGGTGTCAGCTATAATATATCTACTTCTATATATGCTTTTAATTTGTTTTCACTTGTATTTGTATTCTAATGTATATAATGATATGATTTAATATGTTGAAAATTTTTCTTTTGATACATGCTAACATTATTGTACTTCATTGTGTTTGCATTTATGGGTGCCTGTGTTGACATTTATTTTTAAATTTTGTTTTTATTTCTGTTACTAGTAGTCAGGCATACGTGTGATCCGAGGGCTTCAATTTTTGGGTTTCACATATCTATTCAAGTTGTGACATATATAAGTACATAATTAGTTTTATTGATTTATATTGAATTAATAAATAAAGATTAGTTTTATTTTAACTTCTTCTATTCCTTTGCTTGATAATATATTCATCAAACCTTTTGAATTAAGTACTAAGGGCTTGTTTGAACCTATAAAAAATTTTATGCAATAGATATACCTCATCCTCTTAGACAATTTTGGTGGACCTTTCAAGTTGCTCAACTTATATAAACTTCTTGATAATGTTATTTGAGAATACTTACTAAATGACAAGATGGCATAACTTCCACCCATGTTTAGTAGTTAATGCAATTGGTAATTTAATGGTATCGTGTCTTGCAACTAATGCAAAAGTTTGAAAATAGTTAAATTCATATTGTTGGAGATAATCCTTTATAACTAGCTTTACCTTAAGCTTGTTGAATGATAATCAGGATTAACTTTGATTTTAAAGACTCATTTAACTCCAAAAACCTTCTGATTGGATTTTTCTTCCATTAAAGGCCACATTTAATTCTTATTTATCATGAAAATCTCCTTTTAATGGCTGAAACCCACTCTTTTTTTGTTGTTGCCTCATTGAATGTAATTGGTTCAATAACTAATAAATATGCTCTTTTAGAACTTTTAGTGAGAGGCTTTGTTCCTCTAATTGAAATCTTAATGTCAAGCTCAATAACCCTCCTTTATAATCTCTTCTTTGTCATAAAGTGATGAAGAGTCATCTTCATAGGCTTAAGTATGACCATTTAATAACTTTTACCAATTTAGTTTTGCAAGTTCATAATTAGAACACCTTAGCTCTCTTAAATCTTCTTTGTTAGAAGATTTAAGACTCTATAAGATTTTCTTATAGTGATATAGCCAAAAAAACATGCCAAGAGTACTCTTCTTATCAAGCTTTGCTCTCTTAACCTTACGAATATGAATATAACATTCACGAACTAAATACTTTTACATTTTCAATAAAGGGTAAGTAGTAAAACAAATTTTCATGTACTGTTATGCATTTTAACGTGTTGGTGGGTAGGATTTTTTCCAAGTAGGAGTATTCACTCCTTCAATCTAAAACTTGTTAGGCAATACTTTTTCATCCATTGTACTCTTTTTCATGTCTATAGTACTTCTATTTTTCCTCTCTACCACTCCATTTTCTTGAGAAGTGTATGGGGCTATCAATTGATGATTGATTTCTTCTTTAGCACAAAAATTTTCAAGCTACTTGAAAATATATTCTGAACTATTATCATATCTTAGTTACTTTAGTGAGAGACTTTTTTTTTCTCTAGTCTTTCACTTTCTTACGTCTAACAAGTACTTCACTCTTTTGTTTCAAGAAGATAATCCGATTGTATCTACTGTGGTCATCAATGAATAACATAAAGAATCTACTCCCATCTAGTGAAGCTTTATTTATAGGTCTATATATGTCAAAGTGAAATAACTCTAACCTTTTGATAAGTTATTATTTTTGTGCTAATTTTGGATATAAATCTCTTTAATGTGTTGAAATTCCTATTTAAAATTAATGGACTTGTTTATTAATTGTTCTCATATGATTTTCAACATTTGGAGACGAATTTGAATCAAAAAGATGAAAGAAAAGCTAAGGCAATTCGAATTCCCAGCTAGCAGAAAGGCTTTTGACTAAGTATAGGTACGTGTAAAAGAAAGGTTTAGCATAATCTGATTTGATGACAGATTCGATAGACTTAGGATTCTAATTATTTTAGGAATCAAGTTATTTTCCTTATGTGGGGATCTGCTACTTGATTTTGTGGGGAAGTGTATCTGATAAAAATAACGATAAGAGGGAAGACAAAACGCTACTAGACAGATCATCTTCACATTTTCTATTTTGTTTTTTTAGAAGTTTTCGTATTTTTCTGGAAAAATTTCAAAGATGGAAACAATATGTCCTACTACTTTTCTATTGAGTTTTACCTCTATCATGACTAGCTAAATCTTGCATGTCACAACCCGAAACCACATTGGTCACATGACAACCACCGCATACCTGGGCTAAAGATACTCACGGTACCTTTAACTGACTATACAAGGCTAACTGAATATCAATCTCAACGACAATACAAAATGTTCATACATAAAGTTATTTACAAAACACAAAACAGACAAGAGTTAATTTACAAAATTATAAAGCATATCGACAAAATCATCAGCAACTACACAATAAAGTACAAAAAAGAGACTACTTAAGTGCGGTAATATCCCGAAAATGTCAAAGACTGCATGATCCACTCAGAACTTCAAACTCACCAAATTAATGTGCATGGTTAGGAAACAGAGTGGGGGTGAGTACACTATGTGCTCAGTGAGTAGGAAAAAACGTACGTCACGAATAGAACTCGATACACACCAAGACTGTATAGATAACCCATAAGGTGAACATACAGCACATAGAAACACATAGACCTATCTATGACTCAATGTATATTGGTTAGGAACTATATAGGCCTAGCCTATTAATTCACTCATCCGGTAACATAGATTCCAGCTCCAATACACAAAAACATAAAAGCATCACATGTATAAATCAAATATTGTCAGAAAAACAAATATCAGGGTAAGCCAAAACAATCATGTATGACATCACTAGTCAGCCAAACTAGCGCACACACCTACCGATCCTTAGTGTTGGCTCGACTTTCATCCGTGATGAGTCCAGAGTACAGTCGAAAAGTGCATCATGACCCTAGGTGATGACCTCGTCAGAGCCCAGACCTTAGGTGTGGAATCACCCGCAAGTCCCATAGAAAGGTGTCAATACGGGGACTCGACTTTTATGTACTAGCGTCAAGGGCATAGGGGTCGCTAAATCCGTTATGCCCAGCACACGATTGGCCAATCATTTCCTCACCAATCATAAAAAAAATCATATACAAACGTTGAATACTAAAATCAAGTAAGGCACCATGCCTTTATTTATTGGTCTAATTGATAAAATGGAACTGTGCTAAGGCTCTAAGCCAAAAGAGAATACATGCATGCAGTATATATGACTTAGTTATGCATATGAAAATTTCCAAAACATTATCTCATGAAATAAAAGCCAATTTTTGTGCTCAAATGCATAATTGTTCAAAACAATGTTATTACATAAATATATAAACGTATTAGTATCCATTTGAGATTCAATTCTACTAAGTATTACCTAGGTTCAAAATCACATACAAGTCATCATACATGTCTTAAGGTGATCTAATCTCATATAAGAAATATGGTTTCCTCAACTCACCTCAAAAGAAGGCATACACTCTCTTAATTCCAACAGTCCTCCGTACGACCTCCTTGATTCACAGCTCTCGAGCCTTTATGCATAAAAAGACATACGATGAAATTACTAACATAAATTTCATAATTATACACTATCACATAAGTGTATAAAACACAATACCACTCCTTTTAAGCTAAGGAATTCGACCATTAAATGCCTCACATGGTTACTTCCTTACCATTCATATTAGCTTCTCTTTTGCATTTTCTAAGGCAATGCCTTTAACCCAATACTTGCTCATTTCGAAACATACTTAAGCACATCTTTATCCATGCACATTAGGCCATTACTCATCAATCTAAGCAACAATTCAAGTTTACTCTAAGTAAACATGAAAGCCTCTTTCCAATGCACACCATCAAAATCCTTAAACCCTAAGCCAAGTTCACTTAGGCATTTTATCAAACACCTAATGTGCATAACTTTCAAGTCACATTTTCAAGACTTTATCATAATAATTCATGCTCCTATCACGTCATATAGTAACACTTCCACTCAATGACACATTCCACCACTCCATTCAAACCAACTCCCTTCATTTAAGCTACATTTATCAATTACACAACTCATTACATTAATCCACTTCTTCATCATTTCGACCCAACCTTAATCAACATACGTCGTCTTCATTTTTCATCATCAATTCACATTATACATGCACAATTAATACCATAGAATTCATTTAAATCATCGATTTCAAAAGGTATCCAAAAATTTACAACTTTCACCAAAAGGGGGGCTTTTTTGGCTTTGACTTAAAGAACCCACTCTATGACACATTTCATTCACCTAAACCATGATTCATGCATATTCAAGCATGAAGAACAACATAAATTAACTCCAAACTCAAAATCATAATGTAGAGAGAGATGAGATAAAATTTACCTAAACTTTCCTTTAATGATATCTTCAAATCCTTTGAGAATTTCTCAAATCTAATGATATATTTGAGTTCCTTGACCCCAAATTATCTTAGAACACATAGGTTTGGGTTAAAGAATCAAAAAAAGTGGTGAAAGATAGGTGATGAGCGAATGCTTCATCTTCTCCTCCTCTCTTCTCCTTTCTTCTCTTTTCTTTTAATTAAAACAAAGTGTTTTAATGTTTAATAAAGAGGAGTCTAAAATTTGACTCTTCTTTGACCAAACATGGTGAATTTACTTTTTTTCCCCTAGTTTATGTGAAATTACCATTATACCCTCCAAACTTTCCTAAATTTGCAATTAAGCCCAAAATTTGAGAATGACCAAAATTTTTATTTTCATTTTGGTCCCTGGAGTTTTGCAAATTATAAATAAGCCCCTTAACTTTATAAAATTACATATTGGTCCTCCAAGAATTGAAAAATTACATTTAAGTCCCTTAACTTTTAGCAATTTGCAAATAAGCCCTTATGTACACCAACTTTTCCAATTAAGCTTTCTAAGTGTCTAATAAGCATATTCTATATGCTGCTATAATAGGGAGCCTAATGTATGCTTAGGTTTGTATAAGACTTGACATTGCATTTGCTGTTAGAATGTTAGGAATATATCAGAGTAACCTAGGTATAGATCGCTGGAGAGCTGCCAAAAAGGTAATGAGGTACCTTTAAGGTACCAAAGATTACATGCTTATGTATAGACAAACTAACAATCTCAAAGGCTACTCAGATTCGGACTTCGCAGGTTGTGTTGATTCACAAAAGTCAACATCTGGATATGTGTTTATGTTTGGCAGTAGAGCAGTATCCTGGAGGAATTCAAAGTAGACTTTGACTGCTACTTCCACCATGGAGGTTGAGTTCGTTTCTTGTTTTGAGGCTACCTCATATAGTATATGGTTAAAGAGTTTCATATCTGGGCTTAGAATTATAGATTCCATTTCTAAGTCATTAAGAATGTACTACGACAATTCAACTGTAATTTTCTTGGCCAAAAACAACAAAAGTGGTAGTCAAAGTAAGCACATCGGCATAAAGTATTTGGCCATTAGGGAACGTATCAAATAGAACAAAGTGGTCATTTAATACATTAGCACTGAATTAATGATTGCTAATCCTTTAACAAAAGGCATGCCACTAAAGAGTTTTAAGGATCATATTGCTAGAATAAGACTCGGTTCCGTTATATGATTTATTGTATTTACTTTCACGAAACTCTTATTAATTTTGTTGTTTTCTCATTCTGCTGTACACATTTTTAGTTTGAGAATAACAATTACTATGGACCTAGAATAAACATACAGGTTTATTCATCCAGTTAAAGTGGAATAAGAAATATGATGTATTGTGATACATGGAAGATAATACTCACATTTAGAGGACTTATCACCATGATTCGTGAATTTGGTTTCTTTCATTAGGTAAAGGTTTTATGACTTTTACATTACATCTATGACCTAAGTAGGAGATTGTTGTCTTTATAATGGGTCGTGTATGTTTCCTTTCTTTCTGAAACCTCACGTATGTCCACTACCAACTATCTCCTTTTGTTATTTTGATGGAAGACAATAGGGAGTATAAATATGTGGTAAACGGTACTGGGTCCTTAAACTTGGCACTTTTTTCTACACACACCATTTGATTGCATTTGCTAAAAGCTTAAAAAAGCCCTCACACCCATTCGAATTTCAACATCAATGGCAGGAGGTATCTGATTAAAATTCCACATTTCTATTTTTTTATCGCAATAAACGTGTATATCGTTTCTTTTCATGTCTTATATTATGTATATAAAGTTTTGTTTTAAGTGAAATTTGTCTCTTTTTGGTTGATAAGATTAATGTAAGGTATGATATGATGATCTTGTTAACAAATGAATTCTTCATGCGTTATTCACATTCTCGCATTATCAATATTGGTCTGGCTTCCTGTATACAATTTTTGAGTCGAAGAGCTGGTTGATTCAGTGTCATGTTCATTGGTGTTCGAAGGAAACATATTTTCATGCAACAGAATAGCAATTAGAGTTAATACTCCTCAAACCTTAAGAAAAGCCACTGCTGCCTTGAACATGTAATATTGGAAAATGTAAACAGTGAATACAAGGTGACTTGCACATTATTTACGAGCCCCTTCAAGTGATTCTCTATTGATTTTTCTTTCTGTTGTCATTTTGTTTCATTTTGTTTTTGGTTATGTGAAACAGGGTCTTCATATTGTCATTGTAAAGCCCACAGAACACAATGAAGCTTCACCAAAGGAGAAACATATCATGAGCCAAAACTTTGTCTCTATACCTCTCTGCCTGACCCGTAAAAGCAGTAATCGTGTATAAACATGGAGTCTCTGTAGTGTTTGTGCATGACATAACATACAATTTCTTGTTTGGTTATCAGAAATCTTCACTGCACTTTCACGCAACTAAAGCACTACAAAAGAGACAGAACACAAATTGAAGAATGTTGATCTCTGCTTCCTTCCTTTTGGCGTAGTCTCATATCATTTTATTTTTTATTTTCTAAAACAATAATATACATATAATTTTTTACGTAAATGTCGACATGTTAAATTGCATTACGTTTACGTTAACACTGTTAATTATAAAATTAATTTTACAATAAATTAAAAATTCAATCATTTTATTATTAATTTTAATAATTCTAATAAATAATTACAAAATCAAAAAAACTTTAAGATTTTAAATCCAATTTAGTTTAAACTTTTTCTTACTTTCAATAAATATAATCTCATATTCACCAAAAAAAATAAATATAATCTCATAAACTTAAATTTCTCCTAGTGAAAGTGCAAGGCAACGAGGCATCCTTATGTGAAAATTATGACCGTTATACAGATCCTCTTGGAAATCATCACATGATAATCACTCACCGTTGAACCTTCCTCGCTCTTTTCTATTATCCACTTGACTTGAGAATTCTCCTATCTTACATGATGACGATAATATTTTCATTGCTACCAGCTTCATAGGATTCCCAACCGGTCCCCACACATAGTTTAAATTATAAAATAAGAAACAGCTTTATAGCCGTTGAATCATTTCCCTCTTATCTGTTATCGTGAAAAGTGAAGATCAGAAAGGATCAATCTTTAGTGTAAATATCTGCTGTAAGTCCTCTCGCTTTGAAGATTCTCCTTTGAGATCGGTATCGATCGTTGTCTGTAATCTGTATACAAAACTTGGATACCCATTTTCGCAGGAAGTGGAAAAATGAAGGGAGTGAAAGGAAAATTAATGAAGAAGATCACGTCCATGAAGCCCATAGATTACTTGAAGCAAGATCGAGTTTTTCATCTGAATGCTGCAGATGGGGTTGTCAAAGAGACTTTTCCGATAAATACAAGATTGAAAGTTCAGGGCTCTAAATTGAATTGGAAAGGAGCTGATGAGAACGTCAAGAAAAGCTGTTTTGACGATGAAGAAACTCGTGATGCTATTGATGTAAAACAGCTCATCAGAGATTTTGAAGAAGAGGATTTCGAGTCTGATAATGAAGTTGATAATAATAAAGAAAATATTGGGCCATTTGTGAAAGCTAAAGAGTCACCGCTCCGGGTGAAAGAAAGTTTGGAGAATTCGAGGACAAAGGAATGTAACTCCTTTAAGCAAGCACCCCTATCGGAGATTGACATCTTGTCTTTCCGGCGACCTGATTTGAATTCCAGTAGCCTTTTTGATCCCAACTTACTAGCTGCATTTGAACAAGCTGTAAAAGAGCATTTTAGGATGAGAGAAGAGGAGAGACAAATAAGAGTTGAGAGGCAGAATCTGGAGAGAATGAAACAAGAAGCAGAGAGACAAGCAAGAATTGAGCAAGAGATTGTTGAAAAGAGGCCAGCAATAAATGAACAAGAAAACAATTTTGTAGACTGCAGGGAGGAACATCCATTGAAAACTCCTGGAATGGAGGATTATGATCCATTATTGAGCATGGAAGCGAGATGCCCTCCTGGAGGTAACGAGTCTGTAATTTTCTACACAACAACACTTGGAGGGATACGAAAAACGTTGGAGGATTGTAACAGGATTCGGTTTCTTTTGGAGAGTTTTCGAGTGGTATTCATGGAGAGAGATGTCTCAATGCACATGGAGTATAAGGAGGAGTTACGAAGAGTTTTAGATGGCAAGGCAGTGCCTCCTAAGCTTTTCATTAAGGGAAGGTACATAGGTGGAGCTGAGGAAGTTTTGTTGTTACATGAACAAGGGAAGTTTAGGACACTCTTTGAAGGTATACCAATTGATTATTCTGTAGGCCTATGTGAATCCTGTTCAGGTTTTAGATTTGTGATTTGTTTCAATTGCAGTGGCAGTCATAGGATAAGAAGTGATGATGGGTCGTCGAGTGAATGCCTAAGTTGCAATGAGAATGGTCTGATTACTTGTCCCTCATGCTGCTGAATACAAACTGGTTTTAAAGTTTATGCTTTTTGCAATACTTGTTCCGAGTCAGCCTCATTCGTTTTTGGTTGTATAATTGTGTAACAGTATGACCATTCTTCCGATTCTTTATAAAATGCTTTGGATAAGGCAGATTCCGAGTATAGTGTTGCTTTTGGTTTTTCTATATTCACCAAATGACGTATAGACAAAATACAGAGAGTTTCTTTTTTGCTTTGGTTGAAGCTTTGCCTTCTGATTTTCCTGGGATAAGGTTTTCGCTTCTTAATGCAGAAGGAAACTTGTGGTTCAGTTTAGATGTTAGAGATCACTAGGAAAGACTGAAAGTAGGAGCAATCCTTCTTCAGCTTCTTGGTTCACTGTTCTCATGGATGTGTTGTTTGGCTACTAAGTTCTCATGAATCCAACAAATAAAGATCAGCAAGTACACGTACAACGTGGCTGGTGACCTATTCATCTGTTTTGAAAAGCCTCAGGCTATCTTTTAAGTGTGGTTAGATTCCATGGTTCTTCAGGGAAAACTAATTAATTATAGTAAATTGAAGACTTGCCTGACAAGGGATAAGATTGAAGATTTGGTTATATAAAATATTCATTCAACTGAAATTTGTATATTAGTAGTTGATTCATATTTGAAACATAATATAGATTGAAATATTTTTAAAACAATAGCACATCTGTGTTAAATATTTTACTGGAAACACTTATCAGTCGTTCCGAATACAACTAGCCTCAAGTTTCACCAAGAAAAAGAAATAAACAAGAAGTCGAAGGTTAGATTGAAAGGCAAAGCTGAACAAAAGTCACGCCTTGATACCTACCTACATAACGGGCACATGGTCATGGACTGCATATTTAGAAACCTTCTCCAAATAACTTGTCCCTTTTTTTTAGAAAATTGAAAGAGATTTTCATTGACTATAGTGAAACTATATACAACATTACAATAAGGTCTCCACTGGGGAAGTCAAAAGTATTACAAAGGTCGTTATGCAAAAGTCATGACAATTTGAAAAACAAAACTAGTAGGTTATAAGTTCCAGCTTAATCTCATGTTAGCTGTCAGGCTTTGGGCGGCATCTTTGGATATTACAGGTGCTCCTCATTGATGATGTTCGCTACTAGTTGGTATTGACAAGTGTGCTATTTTCGGTATAACCTTCGATTCCTCTCTCTCCAGATATGGACTATTGTCAATGGATTGAAGTATAGTTGATGTAACTAATAAAGGAGCTTTGGTAAACAAAACACCTAAGGCGGCTAGACAATTGATATCAATTATGGCCGAAAATTCTCAACAATTTGGGATAAGGATGGATGGAGTTGTTAAGTGTGTTACACTGCAATAAGACTCTCTTCAAGAAGCTAACACAATAGGAGGCTTTCCGGGTCAGCCTCAATGAAAATATGACCCATATTTTAATCACTACAATCTAAGACGGAGGGATCATCCAAACTTGAGCTATGGAAATCAAGGAGGTCAACAACGATATCAACCTCACAATTTTAAATAACCTTAAGTCCCTACATATGCTCAACCTCAATCTTTAAATTTAGGTATGTCTTTAGATAAAATTGTTAAAGTACTTGCTAATAATATTCAAAAATTCCAACAGGAAACAAAGACAAGCCTTCAAAACTTAGGGAATCAAATCACTCAATTAATCACCTTGGTAAGTAAATTAGAAGGACAAGCATAAAAAAAACTACCTTCCCAAATGGTGGTGAATCCTAAGGAGAATGTGAGTGCAATGACTTTGAGAAGTGGTAAGGAAATTCAATTTAAAACTTTTTTACCAATGGAGGAAGAAAAGAACGATAATGGATCAAAGAAGAAAAAACTTCCAACTCAAGAGGTAAAAGAGGTAAAAAAATAATTTATCTTCATCAATATCAATTATGCACATGTACCTCCTTTTCCTAACAGGGTGGTTAAACCAAAGGAATATGGGCATGAAAGAGAGATCTTAGAAACTTTCAAAAAAGTGGAAATAAATATACCACTTTTAGAAGCTATTAAGCAGGTTCCAAAATATGCCAAATTCTTGAACGAGTTGTGCACAAATAAAAGAAAGTTGAAGGACAAGGAGAGAATAATTTTGGGTGAGAATGTATTAGTTGTGATAAATAGGAAATTACCGGAAAATGCAAAGATCCAAATATGTTTACACTTTCATGTGTTATTGGTAATAAGAAAATTGAGCATGCTATGCTAGACTTAGGTACATTTATTAATGTCATGCCATACTTAATTTATCGAGCTTTAAATCTAAATTCTTTATAAGAAACTAATGTTATTATTCAACTAGTTGATCGTTCGTATGTGCGTCCTATTGGTGTTATAGAAGATGTTTTAGCCTAATTTAACGGTTTGGTATTTCTGGTAGATTTTTACATCTTGAAAATGGATGGAGATTGTGTTGAACATTCGGGTTCGATTTTGTTGGGTAGGTCATTTATGAAGACAGCCAAGACAAAAATCTATATGGATAAAGGTACTCTTTCTGTTGAATTTGATGGATAAATAGTGAACTTCAATATTTTTGAAGCAATAAAGCACCATAATGATTTTCAATTCGTCTATCATTTGGATATTGTGAATTCATTTGTGCACGATATGTTTAAGGAAGTAAGTGACGAAGATGAACTAAAATTTAAAGCTAAATCGAAAGTGAACGAGCAAGTTGATGAAACTTATAATTGAATGATGAACTTATTATAACTCACAATAAAATCTTACCTTCTGTTTTGTAGGCTCCGAAGATAGAATTGAACTTGTTACCTAATCGTCTAAAGTATGTCTATTTAGGTGATGGAAAGCCATTACCTACAATCATTTCAAATAGGTTGATTAAAGAGCAAGAGGTAGGGCTAGTAGCATTACTGAAGGAGTACAAAACTACAATTACGTATAAGTTGGAGAGAAAAAAGTCATGTCAAGCATAACGACTTTAAAAAATTGTGCTTTTTGGGAGGCAACTTAGAATTTGATAATTTTTATTATTTTTTTTTACTTATAAACGTAAATTTATTGGCTTAAAGGATAAAGGGGTCTCAAAATTTTAGATTACTAAATCTTAATTTAGTGTTTTGGAGTGAAGATCTTAAAATTTTATACTACTAAATCTCATAAAGCGAGATCTCACCTTATGTAATTTAGTATTCTGAAATTCCATATTACTAAATCTCATAAGACGAGATCTCACCTCATAAGGCGAGATCTCGCTTTATGTAATTTAGTATTCTGAAATTCGAGATTTCGCCTTATGAGATTTAGTGTTCTGAATTGAAACCCTAAAGTGTTCTTATAAATTAATATTTTTATTTTATTTATTTCTTTAAAAAAGAAAAATAAATATTTTTTCTTTTTTCTCATTTATTTATTTACTTTCTCTATTTTCTTAAACATTGTTTTTTACTATTTTTAATTAATGTTTTTAAATCCCAAAAAAAAAAAAACCTAATGTATGTCTGCGTGTTTCTACTTTTGGCAAGTAATGTTTGGAAAAACAAAAAGAATAACACAGTTCTTCACCATTCACCAAGTGCCGGCGACCTTCACATAGAAACAAGAAGACAGTAGCAGTCCTCCACTCACGCATTAACAACACAACCCAAAGCTCCACTACAAATGCACCCCTTATGCAAGAACACAGCAGCAGACGCCCACGTATGTCCTCCCACGCAAACCACAAGCACCGCCGCACCATGCTGCTTCAGCCATAAATGTTCCGGTTAATCAACAACATCAGCCAACCTCCACTCTTTACCCACGCACAATCTTCAGCCACTCCACCCACGCAAAGCACACGTGCGTTTTGCTTCCATAAAATCCGCCTCAACGTACATCCCTCATAGCTACGTTTTGTTTTAATTCCACAAACACCCAGTTAACTCACAATGAAAACAACACTCCTCCACCAACGCAAAACACCAAACCAACAGGACAGAGGCAGACAATTCAGCAGCCAGCAACGATAGTAGCATATCACAACAACACGCCCATAATAGCGTCTCAAAAACACCTTCACGCTTCCACTAGCATTTTTATTTGCTTTGTATTAAGTACTTTTGTTTTCTTTTCAGTTCAATTTTATTTTTATTAAGTTTTTTTTAATATTTTTCAAAGTAGTTTTTGTTTATCTTATTCGGTGATATGGGACGTTTTAAAGCTAACACCAAGATTGCGACAAACAAAAATTCTGCTGTAGATTCTAAAATCATTACTAAAAAGAAGTGTGTTTATATAATTTTCAGATGCTCACAAGAGCCAGCCAATATTTGTACTATGATGAATATTATGATTTGTGCTTGGACTCATGATATGTTGATTCATATATTAATTATTTCTTATAATAGTTTCTTAATTTTTTTATTATTGTTCATGAATAATTTTTAAGTTATGATGTATTTTTTGTTTAAGATCAAATACATGAGAGAGATAGGCATGATTTTTTTTCATTAAATTATTTCAAGTATCTCGTTGGTTTTTTGAATGAAAGTATGCAAGACTTTATGCATTTTTTGACACCTAAGTGAGTTTTGAACCTAAGAGCATTCATCACATATGTGCTCATGTATATATTTTTGTTGTGTTATCAAACATAGCTTGTCTATGCTAAAACTTGTTTTTAAATACGTGTTGAGACTACACTTTTGATGAATTTGTGTATAAAGATAATGTAGGCATTTAGGATAATCATTTTTGACCTAAACTTTTAAATACATGTTGAGACTACACTTTTGATAAATTTGTGTATAAAGATAATGGGGGCATTTAGGATAATCATTTTTTACCTAAACAAACCTACCTTACTTTTTATCCTTAGAAAATCAATTTGACCCTCAACCTTTCTTTTCTTACATAATAATCATGTTACAGGTTGAATTTAACCTTTTTGTTATTAATATCCTTAAAGATTTTGAACTCCCCTAAATTGAAGGAATTATATCGAGCTCTTTTTGTTGTTAATATCCTTAATGATTTTGAACCCTCTAAATTGAAGGAATTATATCGAGCTTATTTGCATAAAATTTTGATTATTTATATGAAAAGTTAATTAAATGATTCAAGTTTCATTGTTTTGATTTTCATATAATGGGGGAGAAGTGTAAAAAAATCTCCTCTTTAATATTTTTGTTTGAAAACAAGAAAGAAAAGAAAAAGTGATTGAAAGAGATACTATTTGAATTAAGAAAATTTTGATTTAAGTTGAAACTTGTGTGGATAAGTTTATATGATTCCCTTTAATTTATTTAGCCAAATTTTTTTGTCATACCTCACCTAAGTCACGTTACAACCCTTCAAGTCCCTTTGATTTATACATTAGATTCATTTTGTTTAGTGGAGGAGATATGATTCTTGAGCAAACTTATGGAAATAACTTTTTATGTTTTGATTTGAGAGCTTAATAAACCCTAAACACTTTAAGCTTATAGAGTGAAATCCTTGTGAGGGTGTCAAGTCTTGTTCATTTAATTTTGATGTAATTAATGAGATGCTATGTTTTAACAATGTGTCATATGAGTGCTTATTCTCTCAATTGTTATTTTATCTTAACCCTTAAATGTGAATTAGCTTTTGGATATTTCTAGATGGCATGAAAGGAGATAAGGAGTTGTTATGAAGATGATTAATATATTGAATTGATGTATGCTTGAGGACAAGCATGAGTCCTATGGGAGAATTTGATAAGATCTTATTTTGACATATTATTTGATATTATCTTCTTTATTTTGAATTTATTTTGGTGCTTAAATATTAAAATTAATGATTGCTTTGTTTTACGACATGAAAAGTGGAGATTGCATCAAATTGGGACTTCATTGATGATAATCAAGAATTTTGAATGAAGTGAAGAAATTGGTGCAATAGATAAGGCTAATCACTTGAAGAGTTGAAGTTTAACTAGAAAACTTCCTTCTATCCTTATCATGTAAGAATGTGAATTTAAATTCAGATAGACATCTTTGGAAGTTAGAATTAGATTAGGATTAGATCATAAAATCCTATAAAAGGGACATTCCTCACAACAAAAAGAGATTATCTCTTCTTACGCTTCTTGTAATTCTTTATCTTTCTTTCTATTTTGTTATTAGAGCAAAAGTCATGTGTGACTAAACTCAATCGTTCTGATTCAAGGGGATTTGATATTCTAATTATAACTTCGTGAAGTTTGTGTTCTAAACCTTTCATTCACGTTTTTATTCAAGTATTTCTTATTTTGAATTCTTATATTTTATAAATAATTAATATTTATTAATTTGACAATTTAATTTAATATTGATTATTCTATCGATATCCATGAATTCAATGATTCGTAACTGTTATGAAGGATTGATAAAAGTAGCAAATAAGTTATTTATGAAATTACATATTCATCTTATGATAACCAAAAAAATTAAGTTGAATAATTGCAACTATCTCAATTATTTAATTTAGGATTAGTCTTTTTTAGCTAAATTTATTGCTATCATTTGTTTGATATAAAATACTATTATTCTCAATCAATGAATGATAAGTTTTGGTTTTAATGTTGGGTTGAGTCAATTAATTTAGAAAATTTTGAGATTTATTACAGCTACCTTAATATGTTATATAGACTAACTGCTTGAAGGATAAACAGTGGCCAAGAAGAATAGGCGGGAGTTTAGTTTCTGAATTTGGTAAGAAGGTAGGGGGAGAAAGGGAAAAAGTTTAGAGAGAGGTTAGAGGGAAAAAGTTTAGAGGGAGGTCATATTAAGCTCGTCCTAATCTACTTGTCCCATTTGAATTAAAAAAATGAAGAAAGAGGGCTAAGATCAGAAATAAGCCTGAATGTAGCAATTTGTTTAGAGCAGTAGGCCTAGACCCGGAAGAGGAGATGCAGTAAGAAGACAACACAAGCCAAATTACCGGTTGGATAACATGGATGGTACATCAAGCTCGTTAATCAGTGAATTAATAATGTACACATGAATACAAAGTGTTACTCTCCACAAGATCCACACCTAAGATTCCAAACTGAAGCTCCGCTTTTGAAGCTTATCATACATGCATTCACAGTGCGTCGGTGTTCGACCATGAAGTTGGATATTGACACCATGATTTTCCTAAACTTCTGCTCAAAGCTCCATGCAGTTAAGCCACTGACTAGAAATTTACTTCCCATCAATACGATACTTGAGAACTCAGCTGCTGGTGAAGTCCCAGGGAGTACCTATCTTCCGCATTCAGCGACAATTACTGGATCTTTATAAGTTTCCGACAATAACTTTGACCATTCCTTGGGCTTCTGATGTCTTGTTTGGTACCATTCTTTGACTTTGTCTAAGGATGGCAATCCCGGCCCAATCCGCCCAGTCTATTTTTTTGCTCGAGTTAGCCGAGTCACGGGCGGGCCACGAGCTATTTCCTAAAAGGGCATCGTTTTGATTTTTTCTTTAAAAAATTCATAGCCAGCCTGTCCCGCCCGTAGCCCAACAGGCCATAGGGCGGGCCACAGGCCGGCCATCCCTTTGGCGTGGCATAGCCCGCAGCCTGCCATGACCGAGGTCTGGCTGGACCGATCCGAGGGCGGCCCAAGCCCAGCCCGCCATTGACATACCTAACTTTGTGTCTACTACCCAACAAACAATATCAAGTTCGAAGGGATTTATGAAACATTACAACACTGGTCACACGTAAATAATGGACAAGATTACAGAGAGAGAGAGAGCATGTGCAACTATAGAATATAGACATGAAAGTGAGATAATGATTGGATTCGGTTAAAAATTTTGCAATTCCTTAAGCTAGAAACAAGTGAACTAATGAAGCCCAAGTGAAAGTGGGAGTTTCATTTCTCCCTCGCTCTTCCTTGAAGGTAAAAGAGGTATCTGAGCTAAACATTGAACTGTTGATGCTTGGCTCTATTTGCATATGAAGCTTTAGTTCAACTTTAGCAAGCAAGGCTGAGCTTTAGACTCTCAAATGAAGCCAATTCAAGTTAAAAGTACAAGACAACAGAGAATTAAGTTCATAAGGTGAGAAAACATCCCTAAAGCTCCAAGAAATGAAACATGAATCATACAGTTCACAATATTTAGATGTCAGCAATCTAAAACTGCCAAATTTTTTATTGAAAAACGTTACAACTATTCATAGTTTAATTTCACATAAACCTCAAACAAATAAGAAACCCTGATCAATTCTTCTATTCAGAATATTGCAATTCCAATGAATCTCCCTTTATTGAAAGCAGTTCCCAACTACTTTCTTAAGAATCATATACTGATAAATGGCCCATTTCTCATTTATCTCTGTTACTCGTCTAGAATTAGGGCTTCGTCTTAGGATGAAATGTAGGCACCTCCTTGTGATAGCACTAATGCAAACAGCCAATGTTTTCAACCCAAAAGCTGCAACCTAGTGGTTTTTCAAATTCATAAAACATCTCACTGCATTCAAAACCTGCTACATTCCTAAACTGGAATCTGCTCATATGATGGGCCAAGCAAGCCAAGTAGGCCAGCAATACGGTTTGTGTATCAGAAGAAAAAGGCCAGGGGATTTTCGAGAGCTGGGTCCACTATGGATATCTAGAAGAATCAGTTGCATGAAGGAAATAAGAAAGCGTGCGTAAGGATTGACACAGCTGGTTGTTATATTTTGCTACTGACAGCGTGAAAAGTGTGTTACAAAGTTGTTACATGTTTGTTACGAATTACAATATATTAATAGCATGAAAAAGTGGGAGAGAGCAGCGAGAAATGATGTATTGAATTTGTGAGTGGAGAGTGTAGGCAGACTCTTGAAAACTCTGCTGGTGTCATCATTCTGTGATTCGTATAATACAAATATCTTATTCCTCTCTTACTGTTCTTTACATTACAAGCGTTATTCTGCTCTTGATTCTATCAATTTGGTATCAGAGAACCGATCCACCCGTGAGTACTTCGCTTCCATAGCACATGGAGACCACGCACCCAAAAACCCGAATGGAGTCTAGAGTTGAGCAACTGGAAGAAGATGTGAAAGGTATTAACGCTAACATGACACTCCTAATCTCCTAGCTCCACGAGACCCAAGCCAATATCCAACTCATCCTTCAAAACCAAACCGCCCAAACACTACAACATCCAAACAGCCCCTCCATTCAATTGGGGGAACCCAGCACTGCTAAATCACCAGCCACGTCGACCAATGACAAAGCTGACCACACTCAAACCACTACACACAACCCAACATTACCCGAAAACCCAAACAACCCTCTCATCATTGGAGAAAAAGTCGTAGAACGGGACAGATACCCCAGGAAGCTTGAGCTTCCCGTTTTCTACGGAGCAGATGCGGATTCTTGGATTTTGCTTTCGGAGCGGTATTTCACCATTAACCGATTAACGGAGGCAGATAAGCTTGAGGCCGTATGAGTGTGTTTTGAGGGAGAGGCTCAGGCCTGGTTGCGTTTTGAAGAACGTAAACAACCCTTCTCCTTGTGGGAAGAACTGAAGACGCAAATCTTACAGCGTTTTGCCGGACTTCAAGACGGATCACTGTTACAACGTTTCTTCGCGGTAAAACAAACGGGAATAGTGGTTGATTATCGTGCCCAATTTGAGTATCTTGCCGCATCTATAGGCACACTACCAGATGAGACCATGGCTGCTGTCTTTGTCAATGGACTGCAGGAGAGAGTAAAAGCAGAGTTGCTAGTGCTACACCCCTATTCATTAAACGAGACCATTGATACAGCGGGCCGCATTGAGAGGAAGCATCAGATTTTGGGCCTGTCAATTGACCCAAAGACCCCGAAAGAACCCCCTTCAATCCAACACAAAGGAGATACCAAAACTATCACATGGTCTAAACCATACAATCCCCTTCACCCGAAAGCCCATCCCCCTCCAAACTCCACCTCGGTGGTACCAACATACTTGCTTACCAAATCAACTTCACCTGAACAGCAAACCAAAGCCCCCTCCCTGTTAACTGCGCCACCCAAGTTTCAACGGCTTACACCTGCAGAAGCTCAATCAAAACGTGCCCAGGGATTATGTTTCCGATGTGATGAAAAATGGCATTTTGGCCACAAATGTCCTCAAAGGGAGTTGAATGTTCTACTGGTAAGTGACGAAGAGAAAAAGGATTTGGGGGAAGACAGAGAGGGGGTTGGCGTAGGAGAGTCTCTGAACGGTATTGAGTTATCCCTCAACTCAGTTGTCGGATTGTCAGAACCTAGAATTTTGAAGCTGAAAGGTGAAATCTAGGGCTTAGAAGTAATAGTGCTCATTGATTGCGGAGCCACACATAACTTTATATCCACAGGAGTTGTGAATACGCTTCAAATCCCTATTCAAGAAACCACTCAATATGGGGTTGTTATTGGCTCGGGCACCCAGTTGAAAGGAATGGGGGTATGCAAAGGGGTTGTGCTACGACTGCAGGAGCTTACAATAGTTGAGGATTTTTTGCCTTTATCCTTGGGTAGTACTGATGTCATCCTTGGCTTAAAGTGGTTAGCCACGCTAGGAGAAACACGAGATGATTGGAGTAGGTTGACCATGTCCTTTGAAATAGGGGACAAGAGAATTCAGTTGCGTGGGGACCCAAGTCTTACCAAGGCCTTGGTTTCTCTGAAAACTATGATGAAAGAAATCCAACAGGAAAAATCGGGGGTAATGATTGAGTTGATAAATGTTGCTGTTCAGACCCCCGAAGGTCAGCCTCAGGATGGTCCGCTATTTAAGCAGTTGTTGGCAGATTTTCCAGATGTATTTGATGTACCCCAAGGGTTGCCACCAATTCGCGGCCATGAACACGCCATTGTGTTGAAAGAGGGAATTGGCCCGATTAACGTCCGCCCATATCGCTACCCACACATTCAAAAGGAGGAGATTGAGAAACTAGTATCCGAGATGCTCACTGCAGGAATTATCCGACCTAGTGAGAGTCCATTTGTAAGCCCGATTTTATTGGTGCGCAAGAAGGACGGCAGTTGGCGATTTTGCATGGATTACCGCGCCCTCAACCGTGCCACCATTCCGAACCGATTTCCTATACCCAACATTGATGAGCTACTGGATGAGCTTCCGGAGCCAAGGTTTTTTCTAAGCTCGATCTCAAATCGAGCTACCATCAGATTCGCGTCAAATCGAAGGACATTCATAAGACGGCGTTCCGTACTCATGAAGGGCACTATAAGTTCATGGTGATGCCGTTCGGTTTAACAAATGCGCCGGCCACTTTTCAAGCGTTAATGAATAGCATTTTTAAATGTATGCTAAGGCGATTTGTTCTAGTTTTTTTTTACGATATTCTCGTTTACAGTTCTTCACTTGAGGAGCACGAAGGGCATCTCCGTAAGGTTTTGCAAGTGTTGCGAGCACACAAACTGTTTGCCAACAAGAAGAAATGTTGCTTTTGGCAATCAGAGGTGGAGTATCTCGGCCATATCATTTCGGAGACGGGAGTGGCAGCAGACCAAAACAAGGTGAAGGTTATGGATGAATGGCCTATGCCAACGTCTCCTAAGGAGTTGCGCGGGTTCTTGGGATTAACCAGCTACTACCGGCGGTTTGTTAAGCACTACGGTATGATTGCTGCACCCCTCACCCAATTACTTAAAAAGGATTCCTTTGAATGGAATTCCAAAGCCACGGAGGCAATACACGCCTTGAAGAAGGCTATGAAGTCAGTCCCAGTATTGGCCCTGCCAGACTTTTCAGTAGATTTTGTGTTGGAGACAGATGCGTCGGGAATTGGGTTAGGTGCGGTGTTATCCCAAAAAGGAAGGCCGTTAGCATTTTTCAGCCATGCTCTTCAAGGGCGGGCGCATTACAAGTCGGTGTATGAACGGGAGTTGATGGCGATTGTGTTGGCGATTCAAAAATGGCGACATTATTTGCTTGGGCGTCATTTCATTGTGCGTACAGACCAGAAATCCTTACGCTATTTGTTGGAACAACGTATGGTAGCTCCGGAGTATCAGCGCTGGTTGACGAAGATAATGAGTTTCGACTTTGAGATTCAATATCGGCCCGATCCTGAAAATAAGGCTGCTGATGCCTTATCCCGCATTCCTCATATTCCTGAGTTGCTAGCCATCTCTATTCCTACAGTATTGGACTTGTCTGTGTTGCGACGAGAAGTAGATCAAGATCCAGAGTTGCTGGCTATCAAACAGTCCCTGCAAGCAGACCAGTTGTCTCACCCCGGGTGGACTTTGTTGCACGATCATTTGTATTTCCAGGGGAAATTAGTAGTACCTAAAGGATCCTCCCTCATTCCCACCATACTTCATGAGTTTCATGGCAGCCCGATCACGGGTCATGGTGGATTTCTGCGAACATATCAAAGAATTTCTAGCGAGCTATTCTGGACCGGGATGCGAAGCACTATCAAAAAGTTTGTGGAAGAGTGCCCAATTTGTCAACAGAACAAGTACCACACATTGTCACCAGCGGGTCTTCTCCAGCCTCTTCCAATACCCCAAGCTATTTGGGAGGACATTAGCATGGACTTTGTTGATGGTCTTCCGAAGTCTCTTGGCTTTGACTCCATTATGGTGGTGGTGGATCGCCTTAGCAAATACGCTCATTTTATACTACTTCGACATCCATATACAGCCAAGTTGGTGGCTGATGAGTTTGTTAAAAACGTAGTCAAGCTTCATGGCTTCCCAAGAAGCATCATCTCAGACCGTGATAAAATATTTGTCAGCCATTTTTAGACAGAACTGTTCCGTCTCCAGCACATTACCCTCAAGCGTAGCACCGCGTACCATCCACAAACCGACGGACAGAGTGAAGTGGTTAACCGCTGCCTCGAGACATACTTAGGCTGCTTTGCCAACCAGCAGCCTCATCAGTGGGCCAAATGGATCTCCTGGGCCGAATATTCTTACAACACCTCATTCCATACCTCCTCTAAGATGACCCCTTTTAAAATTGTGTATGGCCGGGACCCTCCTCCCTTGATTAGGTATGCTTATAATGCCACCGCTAATTCTACTCTTGAAGAACAATTGTTGAGTCGTGATCTGATGCTTAGGGAGCTTAAGGAACAGTTGAATATTGCCCAAAATTGGATGAAACAGGGGGCTGACAAATATAAGAGGGACGTGCAGTTGGAAGTGGGAGATTCAGTCTATCTCAAACTCCGACCATATCGCCAAGGCTCGCTCGCCTCGCGTCCTAACGAGAAGCTCGCGCCGCACTTCTTTGGCCCATTTCTTGTGCTCCAACGTGTTGGAGCAGTAGCCTACAAGCTTGCCTTACCCGAGCATGCTAGCATCCATCCTGTGTTTCATATTTCCCAGCTCAAAAAGGCTTTGGGGTCTACTGACCAGGTACAACCACTCCCTCCCAATCTCTCTGCTGATATGGATTGGAATGTTGAACCCGAGTCCATCTTAGAGACACGTGGTTCTGGAGCTGAAACTGAACTGCTTGTCAAATGGAAACATCTTCCTTCTTTTGAGGCCACGTGGGAACCATAGCAACTACTCCGAGATGTTTTTCCAGCTTTCCACCTTGCGGACAAGGTGTCTTTTGATGGCGGGGGTGTTGATGGGCCAAGCAAGCCAAGTAGGCCAGCAATACGGTTTGTGTATCAGAAGAAAAAGGCCAAGGGATTT
>JAOQML010000196.1:13623408-13642894 GCA_027568935.1 Erythroxylum urbanii | reverse complement strand
ACATAAAATGTGAAAATTTTTGATATCAGGAGTGAGAGTTATAAATTGTAGAATTTCGGATGTCAATGGAACAGTAAATCAATGGAACAGTAACATTGAGATTTCTGACTTCTGTGATTTTTATGAATTTTTGTTAAGTGTTTAGTGAAGTGTTAAGTGATGTGACATGCCACCTTCGCGGGGCACGGATCTGAGTATCACTGTCGATATCGGGTTCGGGTCCGGTAGGAGTTGGGGTGTTACAATACATCTTCTTTATTCTTCATCATCAATTCACATTATACATGCACAATTAATACCATAGAATTCATTTAAATCATCGATTTCAAAAAGGTATCCAAAAATTTACAACTTCCACCAAAAAGGGGGCATTTCGGTTTTGACTTAAAGAACCCTCTCTATGACACATTTCATTCACCTAAACCATGACTCATGCATATTCAAGCATGGAGAACAACATATCTCAACACCAAACTCAAAATCATAATGTAGAGAGAGATGAGACAAAATTTACCTAAACATTCCTTTAGTGATATCTTCAAATCCTTTGAGAATTTCTCAAATCTAATGATATATTTGAGTTCATTGCCCCCAAATTATCCTAGAACACCTAGTTTTTGGTTAAAGAATAAAAAAAAAGTGGTGAAAGATAAGTGATGGCCGAATGCTTCATCTTCTCCTCATCTCTTCTCCTTTCTTCTATTTTCTTTTAATTAAAACCAAGTGTTCCTAATGTTTAATGGGTGGTGCACTGCCGTAACAAGGAGAAGGGTCTAGAATTGGACTCTTCTTTGACCAAACATAGTGAATTTACCCTTTTGCCCTTAGCTTATGTGAAATTACCATTACACCCTTCAAAGTTTTCCTAAATTTGCAATTAAGCCCAAAATTTGAGAATGACCAAAGCTTTTATTTTTATTTTGGTCCTCAAACTTTTACAAATTATAAATAAGTCCCTTAACTTTATAAAATTACATATTGGTCCTCCAAGAATTGAAAAATTACATTTAAGTCCCTTAACTTTTAACAGCTCTTATACACATCAACTTTTCCAATTAAACTTTCTCAGTGTCCAGTAAATCTATAAATCATGTCTAATCACCTCTAAGGCATTAAAACACATTTAATTCGACCACCATGGTCATATCCATCCAACAGACTCGATTTTTTCACACTTAAAAGGTTATATGTCGGAAATCTCCAAGATTTGACATACCGATAAACTCTAAGTTCATGTAAGGGCATATAACATTTTATATCACTGGCATACATACCAAAAGGATTCAAATACATCTTTGAACTCATCATAACCATGTATATATTAATATACAATAGTATCTCTAAATATAACACAATACAAAAAGCTCACAGAGTCCAGCATTACACTTCCTCTTAGTTGAAGGGAACCAACGTTATCTAGTATGTATGAGATTTTTTAAATAAAATTTTTTTCGTCGATGAATGTTAAGTGTCTTTCATATTGCCTTTTATGATTGAATTGATTGATCTCTAGGATGCATAACTAGGAATTAATTGATTTAATTTACGACCATATTAGTAGGTTTTGACGTTCAGTTTTGCTAATCCAAATTGGTAATTAGGATTACCATCTTTACGTTAGGGATTGGAATTTATAAGAAAGATACTTATCTAGAGTAAATACATATTGTATGTATATTATGTTACTCGTTGGTTTTCTTGGTTCTTAAAGCTATTAATTAATCAAACTTAGGATCATATCTAAATTGTTGGTTAATAAGAGTGTTTAGAATAGATGTTTCTATTCATCTAATCCTAAGAGACAACATCACTAAATGAGTATTTGTTAATGGACTTAATTTTATATCAATGATCTGTACTAGTTTGATAACGATGGTGACTCGAAACCAAGGTTTGTTCATCAAATTTCCATATATGATTATTTTTTATTTATGATTTTTTAATTTTAATTTCTTAAAACCTCGTTAATTCAACCCCCCAATTTTTTTTATTTTTTAACTTGTGAAACCAATAGATTCCTCGTGCGAATGATCTCAACTCTTCACTAACTACATATTTCATTATTAGAGTTGATATTAATTTGGTTACAGGTGACAACATTACCAAATTTTGGCTTCGTTGCTGAGGAATTCTTGAAGTTATATGTATGTTACACGAGTAGACAAGACAACACAGTTGCTATTTGATTCATGGATAGAAAAGATAGCTAAGAAATTACGGAAACAAACAAAATAGAGACAACAAGTGCAAAAGAAGGAAAAGATGGCCGCAAATCGCACCCTTGTGAACTAGTTGCCCCTACAGGTACTTAATAGTCCCATTACATCAAATTTCTGAATTTAGGGTACAACATTACTTTTGAATTGAAGTCAGGGTTGATTCATTTATTACCAATTTTTTAAGGTCTAACGAGAGAGGATCCTTATAAGCATTTGAAGGAATTTGATGTGGCTTATATGGGTATGAAGCCTACAAATGTGACTGAGGAGCAAATCAAATTAAGAGCCTTCCCATTTTCTCTCAAAGATGATGCTCAAGATTGGTTGTATTATTCTACTAGTGAAAATGTTCAGATCTGGGCTGAAATGAAGAGATTTTTCTTTGAAAAATATTTTCTAGCATCAAGAGTTGCTAATATTAGAAAAGAAATTTGTCGCATTCTACAACACAGAGGTGAGACATTATATGAATATTGGGAAAGATTCAATAAGCTTTGTGCTCGCTGCCCCCATCACCAAATAAATGATCAAATATTGATTCAATACTTTTATAAAGGTCATTTGCTTACAGAGAAGAGTATGATTGATGCTGCAAATGGTGGAGCTTTAGTTGACAAAACATCGACAGCTACAACAGATTTGATAGTGAATATGGCTTCTAATACATAACCATTCAGGATACGTTTTAGCCATAGTTTAAAACAAGTGAATAAGGAGAATATGTCAGCATTGGAGAAGAAATTAGATGATCTTACATCTTTGGTTTGGCAACTCCCAGTCACAAAGAAAGAAGAAGCAAGGGCATGTGTAATATGTTTGATGATGGAACACTCTATTGATACATGTTCGATTTTGTAAGAAGAAAGTGCAAAACAAGTCAATGTCGTGGGGGGATTTGCTGGGAAAAATCAAAGGAAATATGACCCATTCTCGAAAACCGATAATCTGGGCTAGTGTGACCATCCAAGTTTGTGTTATGGGAACTCTCAAAGATAACAAACTATTTCAAATTTCCAGCAATATAGGCAACCTTATGTCCCTAGACAATATCAACAAATGGCACCCAATTCCGAAGGTAAGTCTTTTTTAAAAGATATAGTTAAATATTTATCTGCTAGCACCATGACATCTCAGTAAGATATTCAAACTAGTATTTAAAATCTTGAAAATCAATTGAGCCAAATGGCAACTACCATCAATCGGTTGGAGGCAAAAAGTTTCGAAAAGTTTCCTGCTCAAACAGAAATCAATCCCAAGAAAAGTGTCAAAGTTGTCATATTACCGAGTGGTAAGGAATTAAAGGAACCTTCTCTAAAAATCTCCAAGAGGGAAATCAAAGAAGACGCAAGAAAGGAGATATCTAACTAACCAAAAAAGTCACATTCAAATCTGCAGAATTTTGTTGTACAGCCCCCTTTTCCTATTCGATTCACCAAAGCAAAGAAAGAGGAGCAAAAGATAGAGATATGAGAGACTTTCAGAAAAGTCCATGTAAATATTCCTTTTCTTGATGCCAATAAACAAATTCCCCATTATTCTAAATTTCTTAAGGAACCCTGCACTTTGAAATGAAAATTAAAATTTGATGAGAGATTCCAATTGGCAGAGAATGTTTCAGCCATACTGCAGAAGAAAAAACTACAACCTAAATGTCAAAACCCAGGTATATTCATTATTCCCTTTAAAATTGGTGATTTAAGAATTGAAAAAGCTATGTTAGATTTGGGTGCATCAATAAATGTCATGCCTTATGATGTTTACAAGTCCTTAAATATGGGGCCCTCAAAGAAACTAATATGGTGATTCAGTTAGCGGATCATTTAAATGCTTATCCAAAGGGCGTGTTAGAGGATATCTTAGTTCAAGTGCGTGAAATGCTTTTTCCAGCTAATTTTTATATTCTACAGATGGGAAGTGATGATTTATCTTCTTTAACTCCAATTTTATTTAAAAGGTCATTCCTGAAAACCACTAAATCAAAAATTGATGTTTATGATAGATCATTGACTATAGAATTTAATGATGAATTAATTAAATTCAACATATACAATGCCATGAAATTTTTGGATGATGACTAACTTGTTGTTTCTGTGGATTTTATTAACAGTTAAGTGTAGGAAAATTCATCATTAAATGGAAGAGATGAACTTGATACAATCCTTGAAGTTGGACAAACGTGGCAGTGGTAGTCAATCACAGAAATGTTAGTGCCTAATAAGGAACTTAAAGCCATGTTTCGCCATTTGGAGAAAGCCAAGCAATTAGTGAAGCAATTTCCTTATATGGAGCTATTCTGAAATAACTCCAAGATACTTCCTTTTTTGATTCAACCACCCAAGTTGGAGATAAAGAGTTTTCCTATCCATCTACAACATATATTTTTGGGTGAACAAGATACATTACCTATTATTATCTCAATTAAACTCATTGTTTTTCAGGACAAGAAATTGATTCAAGTATTAAGACAAAACAAAGAAGCCTTTAGATAGACAGTGGCAAATTTAAAAGGCATTAGTCCGACCATTTGTATGCACTAAATCTTGATGGAAGATGAAGCCAAGAAGGTAAGGCAAACCCAATGTCATTTGAATCCACCCATGATGGAAATGGTTAAAAAGGAAATCTTGAAGCTTCTTAATGTTGAAATTATTTATCCCATTTCAGATAGTAATTGGGTAAGTCCGATTCAGGTAGTTCCAAAGAAAATTGGGGTAATTGTAACAGAAAATAGTGTTAATGAGTTGATACCCACTCGTGTTCAAAGTAGGTGGAGAGTTTGCATAGATTATAGGAAGCTAAATTTGGTTACTAAAAAAGATCATTTTCTGTTTTCATTTATTAACCAAATGCTTGAAAAACTTACAGGTAAATCTCACTATTGTTGTCTAGACGGTTATTTAGGCTATCATCAGATTTTGGTTGCACTAAAGAACTAAGAGAAAACAACCTTCACATGTCCATTTGACACCTTTGCCTATAGAGGAATGCCATTTGGGTTGTGTAACACACCAAGGACATTTCAAAGGTGTATGGTAAGTATTTTCTCTAATCTTATGGAAGATTTTATGGAAGTTTTCATAGATGAATTTACAGTTTATAGAGAATCTTTGAAACATGCATTATCAACCTTGAGAATGTTCTTAAATGTTGCATTGAGACAAATTTGGTTTTAAATTATGAAAAATGTGATTTTATGGTTGATCAAGGTATAATTCTAGGTCATAGAGTATCTTCTAAAGGAATTAAGGTTGATAAGGCTAAAGTAGATGTTATCAGATTTTTACATTACCCTGCGACTGTGCAAGAAGTTCACTTTATGTAGGATTCTATTGGCAGTTTATCAAAGATTTTTGAAAAATTGCGCAACTCACATATAGACTATTCTAAAATGATGTGAAATTTTATTTTGATGAGCTATGTAAGATTGCATTTGATGAACTAAAAGGACAACTCAGTATAGCCCCAATAATTCAACCATCGAAGTGGGACATTCCCTTCAAATTAATGTGCGATGCTTCGGATTATACATTTGGAGTAGTTTTGGGTTAAAAAGTGAATAAAGTACCTCATGTCATTTACTATGCCTTTATGACACTTAATGATGGTCAAAAGAATTATTCCACAATGGAGAAAGAATTTTTGGCTGTAGTTTTTGGGTTGGAAAAATTTTAGTCTTACCTCTGGGGTACAGGGTTGAACATTTACTCAAACCATGTAGCTCCGAAATATTTGGTGACTAAGAAAGAAGTAAAACTAAGGTTAATTTGGTGGATCTTACTCCTATAAGAATTTGAGTTGGAAATACGCGATAAGAAGGGAGCTAAAAATTTAATGGTCAATCATCTCAGCCTGATCACTCCAACCAATACATTTGATATTTCTCTAAGATGAATTTCCAGATGAAAGTCTCTTTGCAATCCAACAGGTAATTCCATGGTATGCTAACATAGTAAACTTCTTGGTGACTAAGTCCTTACCTAGTGATTTATCTAGAGCTGAAAAGGATAAAATTAAACGAGAAGCTAAATATTATATATGGGATGAACCTTATCTTTGAAAATTTTATGTTGATCAAATTATTAAAAGGTGTGTTGCAGATGACAAAATTCCTTCCATACTAAATTTTTGCCATTCATCTATGTGTGTGGGACACTTTGGCCCTAAATGAATAACTCGTAAAATTCTTAAATGTGGTTTATTTTGGCCCAAATTATTTTTCTAATACTTACATGTTTTGTAAGTCTTATGATCTTTGCCAAAGAACAGGTAGTCTGCGACAAAGAGATCAAATGCCACTCACAACTATCCTAGTATGTGAAGTTTTTGATATATGGGGAATTGACTTTATGGGTCCTTTTCCTTTATCTTTTGGTAAGACTTAAATCATCCTAACCGTGGATTATGGGTCAAAATGGATAGAAGCGAAAGCTACTCATACAGATAATGCTAAGGTTGTAGTTAATCTTGTCAAATCCAAGATTTTTGTCAAGTACAAAATACCTCAAGCTATGATTAGCGATAGAGGAACTCATTTTTGTAATAAAATTGTTGGAATATTAATGATGAAACATAGTGTCTCATATCGTATTTCAACTACATACCATCCGTAGACGAGTGGACAAGCTGAAGTCTCCAACTGGGAAATTAAATCAATATTGGAAAAAGTGGTGAATCTGAATAAAAAAGAATGGAGCTTGTGTTTGGATGATGTTTTGTGGGCATATCGAACCACTTGCAAAACTCTAATAGGCATGTCACTGTATAGGTTAGTTTTCAATAAACCTTGTGATTTGCCTACAGAAATAGAACATAGAGCCTACTGAGCTATGAAGCAGTTAAATATGGATTTGTTAAAGGCTAGTACAATAGGAAATTGCAATTAAAAGAGTTAGACGAGATCCGTAATGAGGCTTATGAAAATGCGAAAATTTATAAGGAAAAAACTAAAGCTTTTCATGATAAAATGATTTTTAGGAAGCAATTTTCAGTAGGAAAAAAAATTCTTCTTTATCTTTCAAAGTTTAAGTTATTTTAAAAAAACTTACGATCTCGCTAGCTCTGATCATTTATTGTTATTAATTTATTTTCTCATGGTGTATTAGAAATTCAAAGTTTAGACACTTTCAAGGTGTTTAAAGTTAATGGACACCTCTTGAAACCATACTATGAGAATTCTCTAGTCGAGAATGTGGAAGAATTGGAGCTAGTAGCCCCAATCTATCTTTGATCAGGTCAGTTAATGAACACATCCAGCTAACGACTTAAAAGAAGCACATTTGGGGGCACCTTAAAAATTTCATGTTTAATTTTATTTCTATTTTTCAGTATTTCTCAATTTGGTTAATTTGTTTAATTTGTTTTGTTTTCAGCTATCAAGTTTATTTCATTCACTTTAGTATTTTCACTTGTTAATATTTTCAATTCTAGTTTAATTATTAAAAAATTCCCTTTCCTTCCACCCACTATCATTTTACCGCCCAACACATTTTCACCTTTATACTTTCATTCATCTCTTCCTCTTACCTTCACTTATGCAAAATTTCACTCACCCACTGCCAAATTATTCAACACCCATATCTTTCCAATGCAAACCCCAACATTTTACCCTCCTTCCCACCGTAACCAACCCATTTCCTAATCCAAATTTTTGTTGGTTTTATGCTTTCATTATCGTGTTTCAGGACTACAAAATCACAACGATTGGAACCATTCCATACAAGAAGAGTGATTCATGTCAGTTAGCTTTAGGTATCTCAACATTGGTGACCACCCAACCTCCATTAGACACCACAGCTGCAATACCAACTCCATCATTTCCTCTGATTTCCAAAGCAATACAAGGCCCTATAACTGGGAATCGCACTCGGAAGGGTAAGAAATTAAAAGGAGAAGCCAATGGAGCTTACAAAGTGGGGCCTTCATTTCTTTTCAATTGCCAGAGGACAACCAAAGATTTGAATAATTAAACCAACGAAAAATCTACCCCTGTAAGTACGTTCTGAACGACACTCTTGAAGCTTAACAAAATCATAATTCTTTTAAGCAATTGGATGGACAAATTTGTTGGAATGTGTTTGTTAAAGTTGACTGTCCAGCTTATATTGTATTGACAAGAGAATTTTACAGCACCTTTCAATTTTATTCTCATAAGGAATTAGACTTGTTTACTAAAGGAATTGTTGAATTTAGACTTATGTGAAAGGAATTTGCATTTCTATTGCTAACTTTAACGTTTCTATGTTTATATCAGCTGATGACGTTAAAAATGAACCATTTGTAAGTTCTAACTATGATTATCATAGTGATTTTCATGCCTCTGAATTATGGACTCAATGATTTGTCTATCCTCAACCATATAATGCAAGTGCATCTAAGAGTTCCTATTTAAAAATCCTATTTTCAAAATCATACATTAACTCTTAGCGTACAATTTTTCAGGATGTCAAAATTTTTCTAGTACACTTTCTAAGGTCGAATTTTATTTTTTGTGGTGTATGGACAAACAAATTCTTATTAATTTGAGTTTCTAGTTTCTGACTCAATTTTAATCTGTGTTAAACAAGAAAACCAAACCATTAATATTAAGGTTTAATATCACTCAATTGGCCGTTAATTTGAATTTATTGGACCCTAAGAATACTGACATGATTGTGGCTTATGCCATAAAACCTTTGGATATGGAATGTTTGTGCAGGATGGGAATCATTGACATGAGTCATGGGAGGATATCCTTCACTAATCCGAGCCCAGTTATCCTTTCCAAGCTACATTCAACCACAAAAAGTTGTGTTGGCCGAAATACGCCAACTAGTAGCTAACTTGCCTAGGCCAATTTGGATGCTTGTCTAACTCAACTTGAACGCCAGATGCACCAAATGGAGCACAATTTGATAGCATATTGGGCACACCAAGGATTCCAACGTCCTTACCTAACAATCCTATGATTTTGGCGATCAACTTACAGAGAAGCTTTCTTTTCTCTCCTTTTTTTATTTAAGCTTCTTTTACATTATGTCATTACATTGGGGATAATGTATAGATTAGGTATGAGACAATGCCTATTAACTTGTTTGCAATTGATTAACCAACTTCAACACTTTCTATACTTCCATTTTTTATGACTTAAGTAGTGCACATAAATTGAGTGAAATTTATTTTTAGAACAATAGATGCCACTTAGTTAAGAAATACATGTGTATACACTTAGTCAATATTTGACAATCATATGATTAAACATGGTGTATAATTGTGGTGAACTGCATTAACCTGTGAGTTTTTAGTCCTAAAAGATTGAAATATATATATCAATCTATATTTCTTTGATGTGTGATTATCTTCTAAGGTGAATTTTTCTCTATAACTTGCTTGGAACTGACTTGAGATCACATCTATACATGCATGTATAAAAATGATAAAGGCCACCTTTGTTTTAAACCTTTAGCTTAAAAAGCTAAACCAATTCAATATCTTTTGTTATACTTTTTGAACTGAACCCTTTTTCTTGATAAACTCATAATAAACAACTAAAACCTTTAAAATCTTCACCCATCATAAATGTAAGTAGGCATTCTAACAACAATTTATGTCAAACTTATTTTGAGAAATATGGAAGGCAAGGAAAAGAAAAGAAAAGATGAAAGGAAACTAAAAAGATTGAGATTTGAATTATGTGTTATACTACTGCCTCCTGACCTTAAATATCAGTATATTTCATTGATGGAAAAAAAAGGAAAAGAAAAAAATAGTAGTGAAAAACAAATTATGAGTGAAATTTATCTCGACTTTATTGACTCCTTTGTGATCGGAATCATGTCTCCACAAGTGGGTAGATACTTTGCTAATGTTTATGATTTTTTCCCTCTCCGTTATCAATCCTTACTTTTACTTATAGCCCAATACAACTTTGATTAAAAGCCTTTTTGATTTGTCTATGTTTGTATTTCAAATGGTGAAAAAACAAGCATATGGTAGAATCTTTTCATTAAAAAGAATTTGAGTTAAATACTGAACCAATAAACACTTGAGTGATTTGAGCGAAATCTAATCTGTGAGATTTTTGGTATAATTATGTGCTAGATTTTGAAATATGATTGCCTTAATTTGACTTTATTTATATTTACTTGAATGATTAACTCTAGGGAATTCATTGATTAGAAAATTGTTTAACTCTTGAAGTGTGCACTTTTTGCTATTGTGAGACTTGGAATAAAGAAAGTTGATTAGCTAATCAATCGATTGCAAATGTAGTTTGTCGAGGACGAGCAAAAGATTGGTGTGGGGGAATTTGAAAGTTATTATTTTATGTTAATTTTGGATATAAATCTCTTTAATGTGTTGAAATTCTTATTTAAAATTAATGGACTTGTTTCTTAATTGTTCCCAGATGATTTTCAACACATGGGAGACAAATTTAAATAAAAAACATGCAAGAAAAGAAAAGCCAATTCAAATTCGCAACTGGCAGAAAAGTTTTTGACTAAGCGTGGGCACATACAAAAGAAAAGTTTATCAACACAATCTGATTTGAAGACAAATTCAATAGACTTAGGATTCTAATTATTTTGGGAATCAAGTTGTTTTCCTTATGTGGGAATCTACTACAATTTTATTAGGAAGTGTATCTGATAAAAATAACGATAAGAGGGAAGAAAAAAACGCTGTTAGATAATTCATCTTTCACGTTTTCTGTTTTAGCTTTTGAGGAGTTTTCGTATTATGGAAAAATTACAGAGATGGAAACAATATGTCCTACTACTTTTTTGTTGCATTTACCTCTTTCATGAGTAGTTAAATCCTTTCTTTTGATTGAAGGGAACCAACATTATCATCTAGTATGTGAGATTTTCTGAATAAAGTTTATTTCATTAATGAATATTAAGTGTCTTTTATATTGCTTTTTATGATTGAGTTGATTGATCTCTAGGGTACGCAACTAGGAATTAAATGATTTGATTTACAGTCAGATTAGTAGGATTTGACGTTCAGTTTTGCTAATCCAAAGTGGCAATTAGGATTACCATACTTATCTAGACTAAATACATATTGTATATGTATTGTCTTGCTCACTTGTTCTCTTAGTTCTTAAAGTTATTAATTAATCAAACTTAAGATCGTATCTATGTTGTTGGTTAATAAGAGTATTTAGAATACATGTTTTTATCCATCTAATCCTCACAGAAAACATCACTCAATGAGTATTTGTTAATGGACTTAATTTTATATCAATGATCCATACTAGTTTGATAACGTAGGTGAACAGAAACTAAGGTTTGTTCATCAATTTTCCATATCTAATTATTTTTGTTTATTTATGATTTTTTTCTATTTCAATTTCTTAAAACCTTGTTAATTCAACCCCTCCAATTTGTTTTAGTTTTTAACTCGTGAAACACTTACTAATAGATTCCTCGTGGGAACGATCTCAACTCTTCACTAGCTACATATTTCATTATTAGAGTTGGTATTAATTTAGTTACAGGTGAAAACATTATCACCTTTATTTAGATCTAAGAAACATTTCCAAAACAAAGTCTTGGTTGCTTCTCAATCTGACATGTTTAACATATCTCTTTCGTTTTAGATACTTTAGAAAGACTTTGCACAATTTCATTCTTATTCATAATTTTCAATATACCAAAGCTATTATTCTCTAATCAACTATTCTATAGCATCAATTCATTAATATAAACAACTTTGTTAATATTCATAAAAGTATTATTTTCAAGTGATTTAGCTTTAACATCCTAATCAGCATGCTAAAGGTTACTTTTCAAGTAAACTCTCATCAATTAAGCTCATTTAGCATCAGTTATCACACATTCAACCTTAATAAAGTTCATGGCATATTCTTTCTCAATCAGTTGACCAATATATAATAGATTTTGATTAAGGACAGACATTATAAGGTATATTAATTATTAATTGCATATCTTTTAAAGTATAACAACTAATTCTCTTCCTTTCACTTCCAAGAAGACATCATTACCTATTATGACTTTACTCTAGAAGCTTTTATCAATAATCTTAAAAAGAGACTTATTATGGACCATATGACATGTTCGCCCATAATTCATGCCATGAATACTAGCAAGTGCAAGTAGATAAAGGAACATCAATAAAGAGAGTTTGTTTAATTTCTTGATCATCTTTTTGTGTTATATCGGCTTGTTGTGTTGTCTTCTTTCTTTTTCTCTTATACATATTTTTAATATACCTCATCTAGTTTAAAGTCCTGCAATTCACATTTTACCTAAATCAAAATAGTTAGGGATATGATTTTTTTAGCAGTGAGGACATGTGCAAACTTGCCTCCTTTCGCCCATTTGCTTATTAACCTACTTTGTTTCATTATTTCTTCTTCTTCCTGTCCTTCTTCTTTCCTTTCCTATGATTAATGCTTGCATGGTTGTGTCTCATATTCACCTTAAAGGCTCCTTTAACATACTCTTCTTACTTTAACACTCTCCTTTTGTTTTGAAACTTAAGTGAATTTATAAGCTCCTTTAAACTGACCTAATGTCAAATATTTGGAATCTTCCATAGCTAAAATCTTGATCTCAAATATCTTATAAATACTAATCAAAACCTTGCCAACAAATATTTTTATCTTCTAAGAATTCTCCAAGTAGCCTAAGTTGATTTACGACTTTCATAATTTTGTTACCACATTCTTAAATGGTTTCAAACTTACTTATTCTTAACAATTCAAATTCTTTCCATAAATTTATATCTTGAATTTTTCTAGTTTTTTCAAACCCTGAAACTACTCTTTGATATTATTCCAAGCCTCCTTACTAATCTCACATGTCAAGATCCTACCAAAGCTTACTTATGAAACCAAAGTAAGGATAGTTGTCAAGGCTTTATGCCTTCTAACTTTCTACTTATTATGATTGATTCACTGTTGGATTGTATAAAAGTTAAGATGAAGAAGCCTCTGTCTTAACCACATCATGCAAATTAAAAAATCTAAAATAAACTTTCATTTTTATAAGCTCATACTATTTAGTTTTGTCTATTGAACAATAGGGGTATTAATATAGAAAAGCTTATTGAAGCCATCCAACAATACGAGTTTTATATGAAGAAGAAAAATATATTATTTCTTATTTTCACTCACACAAGCCCTTAAGATCTTTATAGCCCTGAAACTATCTTTAAAATTTTCAATATCATAGTATGTTTTTTCACTAACACTTACAAGGTTGCAAAAGAGGAAGGGAACATTAACATATTTCATTCACTTGGTTATATAGCTAAATACAAAATATGAAGTGTAAAATAAGTAAAAAAGCGAGTCAAGTTGTGAAAAAAAACTCAAAAAATCGATTACAATGTTGAAATATAAGTGGGAGTTTATCCTATATGGAAAGAATATATGGCCTTGAATATGCATATAAGACTAGTGAGTTACTTTTCCTATCACCAATTGGTTTTAGGATGGAACCTCATATTGGCTTGTATGTATTCAATTTATTTGAGCTTAAAATTTAACATAGAAATTAAGGAAAAAGATATGTCAATTATCAATAATGGTTAGCCTGTGATTTAGGTACAATCATTGCAACTAATATCACTAAGAAAACAAATTTATTAGGGGGTGCTTGATTTAGATGGGCTAATAATAGTAATAAGAATGAGAATAAATATAATAAAGAATGAGAATAAATATAATCATTATAATTATGATGATTGGTTAGAACGAAGGAATAATTACTATTGCTATTGATAGAGGTTGGTTTGATAAAAATATTGAGAAATTAATTAATTAATTATATTTAATTGCAAAAAGGGGGAAAAAGTAAGTGTCACTTCCTATCACGCCTGTGACACTCTTCTCACAGGCATAACAGGAAGTGTCATGCCTATGACACTCATGACACTTTCCCCATTACTAAGGAATGATTTTCATCCATCTCATATTTAGGGGGTATCGAGTAATCCCCAAATGTCGGGTATAAAAATATTATTCCTATAATGATAATATATATCTAACCACCTGTTGTTTTATTTCTTACTCATTGATACCTTCCCAAATCCTTTAACTAAGCAACCCCTAAGATTATTCATCATAATCTAGGATCCGATTGTATTCTTCTTTGGTAAGAACACGACCTATACCATGTGGAGGAGCAGATTGTGTTATAAAATGAGATGGGAACAGAAGATTGTACAATTTTTAATATGGGCGTGTCTTTAACTGTGTTTCTCTCACACAATCTGGAATAAGAGTGGGTTTGTATTCATATATTTCCAAACTAAAAAAAAAGTTATCAAATAGACTTAAAAAATTGATTTTGGTATTTATTAGAAGTACATCAACTCCAACAATTTCAGGAATTGATAAAAGTTTATGTTATCTTGCTTTTCAGTGGTCAAATGGTTTATCATTGCAGGTAACTCGAAAGTGCCTCGATATTTCAATTTGAGGGCCGGACGAAACTGAATCCTGTGTTATCACTACTTGTTGAAGATATTCTTTTCACTTTCCAGAGAGTTGTTGGCAGTGATTTTATAAACGAATTATTTCTGACCATGTCAAAGGTTCAGAGTTCTTGTGTCAAAAACTAATTGCATTTAACGTTGTTGGACTAGAGTCGTTCACGATATTAAACCCAGCCAAGTCACTACTAGGCGAGACTTGTATGGGCTAGCCACTGCTCATAATTACTTATTAAACGTTCATTCCAACCAGGCAACGAAGTAGTACCAATAAGGCTTTTGTTTTAGTTTCAGAAACCTGAACAACATTGGCCTAGAAAACCACTGGAGAAATTTGGACTCGTGGTATAGTAATGGCTGTGAAAGTGTAGACCCGATTAAGAAACTTAAAATCCACAAACAGTAAAGTGCAAAAAAATAAATGCCACAGGATATGGCAACACTATTCAGATCTCTGAAGATATCCTACATCAGTGGGGCCTTGCCCAGTTTCAATGTTTTCAATAAAGGCTCATGAAATAATATAGGAAGATATGATTGTGCTTATAGTATTCTAAGTAGTATATTGATAACTATATTGTTGTCAAGACTGGCTCATACACAGTAGGCAGGTTTGCCTTTCACAAATCTCTAAACGTGTCTCATAAAGAAAGCCTAACACACAGAAGGCTACAATTTTAACTCTCTTCTCACAAAGCTAGACCGCCTCACACACGTAGCTGGACGCTTAATACACAGAAGGCTGAAAACACAAACACTCAACTCATACAGACGTTAACACCTCACGGTTTGTGTCTCTCTATATTTATGATTACCTCTTCTTCTGCGGTGTCTTCTACTTTTATAGAACTAGGTTATAGAGTCCTTCTTCACTTCTACACAGATAGGAAATCCCAGAAGATATGAATTTCTTGTTTTGCAATCTTCCTAATTTAATATAATTCCTTTTAATCTGTTTTTGTGTTAGTTTCCTTATTAAACAAGTCTTGACTTTTTTCAATGATTGACAACATAATCTGGAAAGTCTTTTGACTCAAACTAGAAGATTTTAAACTTCTTCTTCAAGTAAAATAGACAACATTTTTAACAGCTATCAAAAATTGCCAATCCACTTGACCTATAATACTCTAATTTCTCTAGCCGCGACCCATCTAACCTCAAAATGTAGTTACAATCTCCCCCTTTTGCATTTTTTGACAAAACACCTATTTTCCCAAGTTGTGATATCTGGAAACTAAGCAATCATACTCATATCCAGATTCCAAAATTACTCTTCCTTTTTGTCAGAAATTCCAAAGATTGACAACATATAAGAGAGCAATAACTTTTAGTAACCTTAGAACCATTAACTTGAGGCTCCCCCTCAACAAAATATCCAAAAATCGATTTCTGAAAAAAAAAAAAAAACCTACATAGCTCCCCCTCAAATTGAGCTTTCCTCTAAAACCTTCCCTTTTGAAAAAATAATAATAAACAAACAAATAACGTATGATACAACAACACTTAATCTAGTAAACCTTGATCTATCAGAGAGAACAAACTCTAAGAGCTCCACGGAGGAACTCAAACCTGGCAGAACTAAAGCTCTTAGTCAGTAGATGTGCCAAATTCTTCTCTATTGATATGTATTTTAACACTAGCTTCCTATCTTCAACAAGATCCCTGATGAAGTGAGGTCTAACTTTAATATGCTTTCTTCTTGAATGAAGGACTGGATTTTTAGAGATGCTTATAACGTTTGAATTATCAAAGTAGATTGTCAGAGAATAATGTGAGATACCATAGTCGACCAGCATTTGCTTCATCCATAGGAGTTGTGTACAACAACTACCAACAGCAATATACTCTACTTCAACAGTAGATAGTGAGACAGAATTCTATTTCTTGCTATACCAAGACACCAGATTGTTTCCTATAAAAAAGCATCCACCAAACGTGCTTCTTCAATCGTCTGAATTACCTGCCATATTAAAACCTACAAGTTGGAGTTAATATCTTTTATATACCAGCTGCCCATTTTAATAGTTCGTTTGACATATTAGATTATCCTTTTTATTACTTTGAAGTGAGACTCCATAGGATTAGCTTGATATCTAGCATATACACCCACACTATAGGTTATATCTGGTTTATTGGCAGTCAGATACAGAAGACTTCCAATCATGCTTACATACAGTCTTTGATCAGTCAAGATTCCCTTTTCATCTTTTGAAATCTTCTCATTTACCCCTATAGGAGTTCTAGACTCTTTAGCATTACTCATTCCAAATTTCTCAACTAACTTTCGAGCATGTTCTTCTTGTTATAGGAAAATTCCATCGCTTAGTTATTTGACTTGTAGTCCCAAGAAAAAATCCAATTCTCCTATCATACTCATTTCGAATTCCTTCTTCATCAGACCAACAAAACTTTTTACTCCAGTATTAGAGGAACACCCAAAAATGATGTTGTTAATGAAGATCTGAACGATAGTCAGATCCCCATTACATTTTTTGATGAAGAGTGTTTTGTCTACACCTCCTCTGATATAACCATGCTTGATTAAGAAGATGAAAAGTCTCTCGTACAGTACTCTTGGGGCCTGTTTTAGCCCGTAAAGAGCTTTATTTAACTTCAGCACGTGGTCTGGAAAATCTAGGTCAATGAATCCTCTAGGTTGCCTTCTATAGACTTCTTCTTTTAGATCTCCATTTAGAAATGCACTCTTGACATCTATTTGATAGAGCTTTATATCCAGGAAAGCTGCCACTGTCAAGAGTTATCTGATAGATTCAAGCCTTGCAACTGATGCAAACGTTTCTCCAAAATCAATTCCTTCTACTTGAGAGTAACCCTGGGCTACCCACCTTGCCTTGTTCCTAACCACTTTTCCATTTTCATCACTTTTATTCTTAAAGACCCACTTTGTTCCAACGACATTCTCTTCAGTAGGTATGGGAACCAATTTCCATACATCCATAATCTTGAATTGTAATAGTTCGTCTTGTATGGCTCCAACCTAGTATTCATCCATCAGTGCTTCAACTTTCTTCGGTTCTATCTTAAAGAGACAATAAGTATAATGAATGATATTGAAGATAGCCATACCTGCCATCAACTTATAATCAGGTTTAAGCACCCCTCTAGTTCTTGTTTCATTTAAATCTCCAGTGATATCGATGATGGAGTGACTTTTTTTTTAACATGAGGAGAAGGTTGAAAGGAACTAGCTTTTGAATTTTCTTCTGAGATTGTCAGATCATTCTTTGATTCCTCAATATCTGATCTATCCACTGTAGAGACATCAACTGCTAATTCATCATCTGCATTTGATTCGTCTAGAGACTCCAAAAACTTCACATTGTATGACTCCATGATCATGTCAGTTCTTTTGTTTAGCACACAATAAGCTCAACTATTAGTTGCATAGCCAAGAATGATTCCTTCATCACTTCTGGAGTCGATCTTCCCTTTATGGTCCTTATCTTTTAAACTAAAGCACTTGCTACCAAAAATCTAAAAATATTTGATAAAGGGGGTTTTACCTTTCCAGATTTTATATGGAGTCATCTTTGTTTTAGGTCTCAGATGAGCTCTGATTGAAATGTAGCATGCAGTAGAAATAGCCTCAGCCCACAAATTATAAGGAAGATTTCTTGATAACATCATCACCTTAGCCATGTCCTATAAGGTTTTGTTCTTTCTTTCAACAACATCATTCTGCTGAGGTGTTTTGGGAGCTGAAAATTTATGAATTAGTCCAATCTCATTGTAGAACTCTTTATAAGTTGAATTTTCAAATTCTTTCCCATGATCACTCCTGATCTGTTGTATTGTCATCTCCTTTTCGTTCATCAACCGTTTTCACAGTTTTTTAAACACTCCAAAAGCTTCTAATTTTTCCCTAAGAAACTTAACCTAGGTAAATCTGGAAAAATCATCAACGCAAACAAAGGTATAATAGTTACCTCCAATACTGGCATATTATGTGGGGCCCATTAAGTCCATATGCAGAAGTTCTGAGTTTCTAAATGTTGTGATGGCATATAGCTTCTTGTGTGTTTCTTTGGTTTGTTTCCCTTGGGTATAGTCAGTGCATTCTTCAGTAATTTTATCTTTAAGTTTAGGCAGGCCCCAAACAACTTCAAATCTGGCTAGATCTTTGATATTCCTAAAGTTAACATGTCCTAGTTTTTGATGCCAAATTTTGGCTATGTTTAGCATAACTAAGTTATAGGTTCAGTCAGTGACTAGTTTATAGCAGTTATTGCCCGTTCTCACACCTTGAAAGACCACCTTTCCATTCATATCAAGTACTCTACAAAACTTTTTTTTGAACCAAACATTATAGTCATCACCACACAATGGGCTTATGCTGATGGGTTGTTTTTCAATTCTTCTACAAACAACACATTCTTCAGTCCATTTTTCCCAATGAATAGAGTTCCTCTTCCCACAACTTTACCTTCTTCTCTATTGGCATATTTGACTGTTCTAAAAACATCATGGGTGATATTCTTCAGTAGACGCTTCTGAACATCCACTATCAAAGTACCAAGTCACCTCCTTCTTAGTGGCTTTGTATGTAATGACTGTGGAGACTACAATTTGAACCATCATGGCCATATGTTCCTCCTTTTTAATCTTCTTCACCTATTGCATGTAACACCCCATAACCCTAGGGTACGCACCGGGACGCCCGTAGGTCATTCCGATACGTATCCTATGATAAGGGAGTGCTACGTGCAATCACTACAATACTCCGCATGACATCATAACAATTGAATAATTAAAACAGTAATTGTAAATCACAAGATTTTTAAAACCAAATTCTTCCTCTTTTCATT
>JAOQML010000196.1:13608106-13619095 GCA_027568935.1 Erythroxylum urbanii | reverse complement strand
CTGTTGCGAGGAATGACATTTCCTTCATCATCTACTGGTTCGTATGGTCCATTCTCGATGATATCCCAAAGATCAATTTGTATGGATTTTATGAAGAGCCACATCCTGTCCTTCCAATAATGATAATCTTCACCATTGAACGCAGGAGGTATTATGACGGAGGCACCTTCAGCTATAAAAATATGTGATTCTGCCATGAATCTTTGTCCTCACTTTGTAAAGGTGATTCTAGGAAACCGAGCTCGGATACCAATTGAAGTAAATCATATGTTAGTATAGAATTTATGTACAAGAAACTCAATACACAAGAAGGGGGTTAAAAGGTGTATCCTTTTTGTGAATATAAAATCTTGCTAAGAACTTCTCTTTCTTGTTAAAAAGATATCACAAAATTTATAGGAAAATTATTACGTAGTTAAATCGTAAATAACTTCTATATAATTGTTTAACAACAAAACAAACTGAAGTAAAGGATAGAGGATAGACACTGCGATTTTTATACTGGTTCACCCCAAACAGTGGGCTAGTCCGGTCCTCAGAGTTCGCCTGAGTGTTTCATTATACTCCAAACAATTACAAGTATTCTTTCTTCCCTTCCAGAGCCTCTTTAGGTCTCTTACAAAGTATTCTTTCAATTATCTTAGCCTCTCCAGGCTATCAGCCTTTTCTTTCTTTCACTAGAAAAAGATTGTGAGCTTTTGTTACAGTAGGGTTAGCTCTCTTTGTAATGCACTGCAGAATTTCTCTTTTCTAAGTAAGTATTGAACGCTCAAATATCACTGATTTCTCAATCGTAAGATTTGTAAGAGTTTTCTCTAAGCTTCTCTAACTTTTTCTAACTTTCTCTAACTTTTTAATATCTTCGACTATAACTAGTATTTATAGCCTCCTCTCTAACTGCTTCTTGATCTTTGATAACAGCTTCTTGAATCTTTATAACCGTCATTTAGTTGAGTTCTGTAACTAACTCTAACCAAATAACTGTCTTGATGTGTTAATGTATCTTCATAGTATCGTCTATGTCTTCTTTGCGTCTATATTGTCTTTGCGTCTGTGTTGACTTTGCGTCTGTATTGTCTTTGTGTCTACGTCTTTGTTTTGACTTTGCGTCTACATCTGTGTTTTGACTTAACGTCTATGTGGTCTTTGCGTCTGTGTTTCCTTCTGCATCTTTGTTTTGATTTTAGGTCTGCATCTGTATTTTGACTTCACGTCTACGTTTGTGTTTTGACTTCGCGTCTGCGTTCTGTGTTTCCTTCTGCGTCTATATTGTGTTTGCATCTGTATTTTAATTTTGCGTCTGTGTCTGTGTCTGTGTTGACTTTACGTCTATGTGGTTTTTGCGTTTGTGTTTCCTTTTGCGTCTATGTTCTGTACTTTATCTGCACACTTAACACCCTTGTCAAAAACGTTCATTTGTTTCTAACATTATTATTATTTGATTGTTATCAAAATTAATCATCGTAAAGTCCTCTTGACTTAACACAAACTTTGACCTATTAATTTAGATCAAATGTAATTTGACCAGTAATTTATTAAAAAACTAAAATTACAATTAATAACTGTCCACTATAAGGGAAAATTAAAAAATTGTCCTTAAGAGAAAAATTGTCTTTCAATCTCCCCCTTGGACAATTATTAATTGCAGTTTTATTCAAGTTCAAAATAGTTTGAAAATAAACCCGGTGAAGTTACGCCATTTTATTGGTACCAAAAGTTTAAAAAAACATATTTGATCCAAGGTAATGAAAGTCCTATATTCTGTCCTGCAAGACTTTTGATACTAAAAAATATCAAACACATGTGTCATATGTGATACAGGTCCAATATAATCACAAATACCTAATACCTCACTAACATGAATGGAAAAATGGAGTGTGGCAGGATACAATGATACCTTTATGATCTAATATGTATCATCTTTGTCTATAGGTCTCGATTTCTTTAACTTTATGCTAAACTGCTTTACTAAACTGCAATAGAGAAATCTTGTTTTCTCTCACCGAATGCTAAACAACATTAAAGAAAACTTGTTTCCTCTCATCAGATGCTAAACAGCATTAGATAAGACCTTTATATTCTCTAACCGAATGCTAAACTACATTAGAGAACCTTTATGGAATTAAAAACTTATATCCCCGTATATCATATGAAACTTTAAGGATATCCATATCAACTTTATGTGTTTAATGACATAAGCTCAAGGTCAATCTTTATAAATGCCAGTGACCTTTAAAATGCTTAAGAACAACACAAATTTTAGGACTTCTACATATATTATGACTATATGCAAAGCATAATACAACAAAATATACAATTATTTAAGGAGAAAATTATAATGATCCCTAACTACTACTGCCTAAGGACTTCAACACTCCCATACTGGATACATGTCTAGCAAACAATAGTGGGCGACATCTCCTCAGTCCTGATGTGCTCCACTTCAACGTCACCCTTCTGGATCATCTCCTTTATGGTCAAATACTTGACCTCTAAATGCTTAGACCCTATGATACTCTTGTTGTTGTTACTGAACAGCAATGCAATAAGATTACCACAGGACAACTATATAGGTCTAGTAATCGAACCCACCATGGCTAACTCAGAAATCAAGTTTCTGAGCCAAACTCTGCATGCATGGTTGAGGAAGTAGCCAGTGTCTTTTTGACACTCTTCTAAGACACTGCACAATCTGCGAACATAAAAATGTATCCTGAAGCAGACTTGCTATCATCTGGATATATAGCAAAATTTGAGTCCATATACCCTGTGAGGTTCAAATCGTTGACTTTCTTCTATGTCCATGTATAATCCTTAGTACCCTTTAGGTATCTCAACACTCGTTTGACTGTATTCCAATGGTCCACGCCTAGCTTAGCCAGATATCAACCTAGTAGTCCAATAAATAAAGCAATGTCCAGTTTAGTGCATACCTAGGCATACATCATGCTACCAACAGCACTAGAATACGAAACATTCCTCATGGACTCTCTCTTAACTTCATTCTTTGGACACTAGGCCAAAGATAATCTCTCTCTAGGAGAGATAAGTGCTACAATAGGCCTACATTTAGCCATATTAAACCTTTCTAGCATATGCTCAATATATGTGCTTTGCGAGAGGCTTAACAAGTGTTGAGATCTGTCTTGATGAATTTGTATATCGAGGACAAAAGATGCTTCACCCAAATCCTTCATGTCAAAATATTTGGCCAAAATTTGCTTAACATCATGCAATATGGTCAAATCATTTGACGCAAGCAAGATATCAAACACACAGTAGTATGAAGATGACCTTGCTCCCCTTGACCTTATAGTATAAGCATCTTTTGACTTTATTCTCCACAAAGCCGAATGAGATCAAAACCTCATCAAACTTTAGGTACCACTATCTTGAAGCTTGCTTTAAACCATATATTGATTTACTTAACTTGCAAAGCTTGTCAGTTACATCCTAATCTTGAAATCCTTCAAGCTGCTCCATATAGACTTCCTCATGAAGGTCACCATTCAGGAAAGTGGTCTTAACGTCTACATGATGTAGCTCCATATCATAATGAGCTACTAATGTCATAATCACTCTAAATGCATCCTTTGAGGACACAGGAAAGAAGGTAACTTTAAAGTCAACTCCTTCTCTCCAAGTGAATCCCCTGGCAACTAAACGCATCCTTAACCGCTCAACCTGACCCTGTGTGTCCTTCTTGGTCTTAAATAGCCATTTACAACTAATAGGCCTACAATATTGAGGTAAATCAACAAACTCCCATACCTTATTATACCTCATAGATTGCATCTCGTTCTTCATTGCTTCCCACCACATATCAGCAATATGTCTTATATCATGGTCTTGCTCACGTAGATGGACTATGTAATCTGATGAGATAGCAGGTCACCTCTCTCTGGTGGATCTACGTAACTGCATAGGCCCCTGTACCTTAGAAACCTCCTCCTAAATAGGCGTAGGTTCCTGTGCCTGCATAGGCACGGTAATGGGGCCCACATCTACCAAAACTAACTATCTGGGAGGTGGATACAAAATAATTGCAATATCCGTCCTGCTAACTTTTAGAAAGATGTGAGGATCCTACTTCATCATAGACATTTAATTCTAGGAACTTCACTGTCTGTGATTCCACTATTCTGGCTCCTCCCTCTCTATAGTAAAATTTGTAGCCCTTAGAATGATCGAAATAACCTACTAAATAGCAACGAGTTGAACAAGGTTGCAATTTACTCTCATTAGGATTATACAACCTCACCTCAGCAAGGCTGCACCATACACGAATGTGTGCAAGGCTTGGCTTCCAGCCCTTCCAAAGCTCCAAAGGCATCTTTGACACTAACTTGCTCAGGACTCTATTCAAGATATATAATGTGGTCTTGATAACTTTACCCTAAAGGTATTCTAGTAGGTTAGTCCTGCTCTACATTAACCTCATCATGTCCTTTAGGGTGCGATTACTCCTTTCGGCTACAACATTTTACTCAGGACTACCTGGCATAATGAACTGAACCAATATTCCAACTTATTCCAATACCTAGCAAACGGACCCTTTTCTTGTCCTGTAACCCCATGCCTACCATGGTATTCCCCTCCTTTATTAGATCTGACAATCTTTATTGATCTTCCTAGTTGGTTCTCAGCTTTAGTCTTGAAGATCTTGAATTTATCAAGAACTTCAGACTTCTCTTTAAGTAAGAACATATAACCATATTGAGAATAATCATCTATAAATGTCAGGAAGTTTCTAGTATTGCACAATGTAACCGTATAAGGACCACTAACATCCGTATGTATGAGGTTCAATAAGCCTGCACGAGTTAACCCCTTATTTTTTATCTTAGTTAACTTGCCCCTACCACAATCGAAACATGTCTCCAGATCACTGAAGTCCAAAGTTGGGAGAATGTTATCCTTAATTAGTCTCTCAATCGTCTCCCTAGAAATGTGGCCAAGAAGTTTATGCCACAACATGGACGATGTGTCCTTTATGGAGGTCTTCTTTCGAGTAACAGGTTTTGCAACATAAGATGAAGCATACATCTTATTAGGAGTAAAACACATACTATATAGTCCGTAGGATAAGAAGACTGTACCGATATGTCTTGTATTGATAGAAATATTTACAACAGCATTATCAAATAAAAAATGATAACCTTCCTTATCCAAAACTAATACAAAACTCATATTTTGTCTAAAAGACGGTATATAAAATGTGTCTCGTAGATACAAAATAAACCCCATATTGAGGTTTATTCCTACATCTCCTACATATAAAACATCCACCTCCTCATTGTTATCGACCATCAGCTTTTACTCCCCTCTAGTCTGCCTTCTCCTGGATATGAACCCATATATCATGGAAGCAACATGGTTAAAAGCTCTACTATCTAACTGCCAAGAACTTGATGTGGTTATAGCCACATTGGATTCATGAATCATAAAGGCCGAAGAGTTCCCTAACAGCTCCTGTTTGACCTTTCAAAGCTTGTACTTCGGGCAGTCATACTTCTTGTGCCCCTTTTTCTTACAGAAGAAGCATCTCATACTCTTAAGATCATGTGGGCCCTTCGCACTACTCGACTACCCACTTTGAATCTGAGGAGAGGGTTTGGGTATCTTACCTTACCCTTGCCCTTAGGCTATTGTGGTTTAGCCTTCCCCTTACCCTTCGCAGCTGCATAGATAGCTGAATGAGAAGAGCTTTTGATCTTCTCCTCTGCTGCAGCATATCGGGAAATCAAGGCATTGGTGTCCCAGGCCTCATCCTGTGAGATGTAGGATGTGACCAACATCTCAAACGCCTGCAGAAGAGTGTTCAGTGCCTGATGCACTATCAATGAGTCAGTGATCCGTATATCAAGTGCCTTCAGCCTGCTCTGAAGGTGCACCATCTGAATGATATACTCCCGTACGCCTTCCTCTCCAGTCTACCTCATAGAGAATAGCTCCTTGATCAAGGTGATCTGTTCAGCATTAAAAGAGACCCTGTATCTCTGGGATATGCTGTCCATGAACTCTTGTGTTACTGTTGTCCTCCTAATGGTCTGGTATCGATCTCCTAATGGTCAAATAGCACAACCTATTTGACCTTTTCTAGGTCGCCATAGCTTCTCTGTCATCTTCTGAACTTACATTTACAAGTGGGGGAGGCCGCTCGATGTGTATGGCCGTGCTGATGTCCGCAATCTCCAATGTGAAATCCACATCCTTCTTCCACTTCTTAAAGTTGAAACCATTTAAGGTTTTAATAGTGACAACATTGTTGTTGACCGAAAAGGTGACTGAAAAATAAAAAAGATAATGTCAAAATTAGTTTAAATGCAGGATAACAACGATACTTTAAAGCATTAAAAAGTATCTATACGGAGAATCCGATTGCACATATTATGAAACATCTGTGGGCTGAATACATAATATATGCAATTAGACCTCTACATAAAAGTGATCAAAGTACAAACCATCAACTCTCATGATACTACCACCTGTAGGTGAATAGACCATTTAAGTAACGATCTTTCTCTATTAAATACTTTTATGTACATCTTAAAATCTCATATGAGGTCAACACTTGTGGGCAGAATAATCAAATATGAGACTAGAGACATCCACAAACATGCAAGTGATACAATCCAAATATTGACTTGAAAGGCCACTGTGATGACTACAATCTTATCAGTGCCCACAAAATATCACAAACATAAGGGATACAACCTTATGTCATCCTCACATTCTTATGGGCATAATGTATGTGAAAATTAATTATAAATGCAAAAACCAAGAGCACAGTAAAATAATCATATACAAAAATTGAAAACATTGCCCTCAAACTTTATTTAAGATTTTAATTTAAAAAATTCTCAATAATAGTGTCTATCATACTTTTCCGAATACTGAACCTACCACACAAGACATAAAACTTTAAGTATCTTCCTTATGTGCAGTTCGGAGTACGAAAATGTACTCAAAATTGACTTTAAAAAAGCTTTTAAAACTTTTCTAGAATCCAATTACAAATGTAATAAATCCAGAAAATTAGAAAATCACTTTAAAAAATTTCTACACTCGAAAATTGACTCAAAAATACTTGGGATAACTTTATGGGAATTTCTAAAATTTTTCTTTTTTTGGGTCATTGTAGCACGTTCGTATGGCTGACGTCAACCGCTGCCATGAAAGACACATTAGATGCAAATACTGCGCGGACAAGCGTACACCGCACACGCGGGGGCTGATGTGTGCCAAATGCTTCTGACACGTGTGTGCCACGCGTGGCCCACAAGTAGACGCACTGCTATGCACGCGCTGCCACTTATCCTTCATCGGCCTATTAGACGTGTGCGTCCGGATGGGCACTTGCCTCTCACGCTCCCGTATTCCAATGCAAGTAGGAGCGCGGACCGCGTCCCATGCGTGCGTTGCACGCCCCATACACACCACCTACTCTTGTCCACTGTAGTGCCCGATGTTGGCGCACACCTCCAATGCTGGAGGTGATTTTTGGTGTCTCAGAATCCAATTTTTCACTCTGTGTGGCCCATTTTTGACCTGCTTTTTACAGCTAGTCTTATGTATACAGAGAAAAACCATATGAGATGAAAAATCGAAAAACCTTCATTTCCGGCAATTCGATCATGTAATTGTTTTGATACCATGTGTAATACATAAAACAGACCTTATCATGTATCTAGGATAGATCATGAAAGAATTAAAAACGCAGGAATCCGGAATACCTTATTTCGGTTCCATCCTAGATTCCAAAGCGGTTTTCGGTCTTCAAACAAGCTACAATTTCTGGGGACCTTTATAGAAAATGTTTACTAGCACGTGGTCTAGGCCTTCCTATAGCTTTCTCAACACTTGAGCTCTCTTAACGGGTCAGAGATTCTATATGCTTGTGATTGATATGAGCAACTGTAGGAGACCATAACCTATTTATATAGCTTCTATATCAAGCTTCCCCATCACAAGGCTGATGTGAAACAGGTCCACACTAAACGAAACTCATTTTTCATTGTACTTTGACCCATTAATCTACATCATTTATTGGGCCACTTTATTACCCTTATCTGAATCAAATTACGTAATTTAACCGATAATTTATTAAAAAACCAAAATTATAATTCATAACTTTCCACTATAAGGAAAAATTACAAAATTGCCCTAAGGGCAAAATTGTCTTACAGTCATGTCTTATCAACAAACTTGTATTGATGGCTTTTCTGACGACAAGTTGAAGACTGACATGAAAAATGTCTTTAAGACAGCTAAAGAGCTCACCAGCAATTCTCTTGCCATGGTCTCAGGGTTAAGTAGTTTGTTGTCATCATCAAATGCTCCAGGGGCAGGTGGTCGTCGTCTATTAGAAAAGAAATACAACTCTCCAGACTTGGACAACAGTGGAATTCCTCATTGGGTGAGTCAAGGAGATCGAAGAATGTTGAAGGCTGAAGAAGTTTGACAAACCAACACTGAATGTCACTGCGGCAAAGGACGATAGCGAAAATTTCACCACTGTTTTTGCTACATTAGCAGCTATACCAGTAAAATATGATGGACGGTAATATGAAAATTTCCAAATTTAAATTCAAGTTTCAGTTTATGTTGAAAAAAGTTAATGCTCCTCAAGTATTACATTTACAAACTTTATGAAAATGCAGCTATGTTATCTACGTCAAACAAGGAATTTATGATGAGACCGTGTTGGTGACAAAGCAGATGGTAAATCTTACCATGTATGGTGATGGATCACAAAAGAGCATCATCACTGGGAATAAAAATTTTGTAGATGGAGTTCAAACTTTTAGAACTGCAAGCTTTGGTATATTTATCATCTGACACTCCTAAAATTTTGCTTCTTTTCCTTCTCCTTTTGGAGGGACGTTGCTTTTAATATGTCAGAAGATGGTTCTAAATAGAACGGAAACAGTAGAGACATTCCGATCGTAACAAGCCATAAATTTTTAATCTGCAGCGGCATTAGGAGACAGATTTCTAGCTAAAGCTATGGGATTCAAGAACACTGCGGGTCCAGAGAAGCACCAAGCGGTAGCAGTAAGAGTACAAGCAGATCGAGCCATCTTCCTTAATTGCCGTTTTGAAGGATACCAAGATACCTTATATGTTTAAACTCATCGCTAATTCTATTGGAGCTGTCTTATTCTGGGCACCGTAGATTTCATCTTCGGTGATGTAGCAGCTATCTTCCAGAACTGCTAAATTCTGACAAGAAAACCAATGGACAACCAACAAAACATCGTAACAGCTCATAGCAGGATTGACAAATACGAAACAACAGAAATTGTGCTTCAGAACTGTCGGATTGAGCCCGACAAGGACCTTGTACTTGTTAGAGAATAAATAAAACCAATTGAGTTGGCCTCACACAACAGCTTAAGCTATTGTGGTGAAACGGTCGCTTAATATAGTATCAGAGCCTCTATGATCAAGTAGTCGTGAGTTCGAATCCTACCACCCACCTAGTAAATTAAGCACAAGGTAAAGTAGGCCTGTGCAAGTTTCAAGCCCAAAGAGCTTTCACTTGAGGGGGTGTGTTAGAAAATATATAAAACCAATTGAGTTGGCCTTACATAACAGCTTAAGCTATTGTGATGAAATGGTCGCTTAATAGTACTTGTTAAAGCCACAATAAAGAGTTATCTAGGAAGACCATGGAAGGAATTTTCAACCATTATAATGTAGTCAAAGATTGAGGATTTTATACATCCGGAGGGATGGTTAGCATGGGAAGGAAACAAAGGACTCAGTACTCTCTTTTATGCAGAGTGCAACAACGGAGGACCCGGTTCGTCGACGACGGCAAGAGTTAAGTGGTAGGCTACCATGTAATCGACAAACAGGAGGCGGCGAGGTATACAATTAGTGTGCCATTTTTGTCTGGAGAATGGATCGATGCGACGGGGAGGCCTGTTCACTTTGGCTGTTTCCTTGAAAGGGTGTGCTTTCTCTGCATGCTGCTTGCTTGCTGTTGCCATAACTCAAAAGTAGTGGTTTATGTGAAACAAAAACCTGATAATAGTCGGAGTTGATTTAACAAAGTTGGCTTACGAATTTCATTTTGTATTATTTACAAATATGATAAACCATTAATAAGTCCGACTCAAATCTCTTTTTTGTTCATCGTCTTCTTTTTTATATTTCTAAATGACCACTAAAAACTTACGTTTAGCACACATAGAAACTTGAAAGATGTAGAAACTTGAAAGATGAAGACACAGTAAGTTAATCTACTTTGGTTTCCCTCTCAATCCTTATCATTTTCTTTTCTTCCTGTATCATACTCCTCGCACAAAATTAGGTTAATTATCTTCAATTCTAATTTTGTGTTCTTGAATAAAATTAATTACTTGAGATTTGATATTTGTCATACATGCATCGAGATAGAGCAACTGTTACATTCTCAAATCAATATACCTATTATCATATAATTTATAACCCACGGTGGATGCCTTATAATGTATTTTATTTATAAATTGAGTTCAAGACTTGGATGTATTGTAATATATTTTAATTTCTGACTTGTAACTGAAAGCAATGTTACGAATATCGTACTGGACTTAGTATAGGATTAGATTTTGGTACAGTATTATACTGATATCGGTCAATACCGGATACTGTTTCGGGTAATTTTTTAAATTTATGAAATAGTTCTTGAATTTTTTTAAAATTTGAAAAATAGTCTATCGTCATATTGTACAGTTGTACTGTATATTTTATCTCTATCTCCAAAAATTATAATAATAAATAACAATCACAATTAATATGAAACAAAAATAATTTTCAGATATTTCACATATAAATAATAACCACAATTTTTATGAAAAAAGACAATTATCATCATACAAATATTAAATTAAAAACAATACAAAGTATTTAAAATATTACAATTTTAATTTTCATTAAATAATAAATAATAATTATATTAAAACATCCAATAAAAAGAACAATAAATATTCTTAACTCTCA
>JAOQML010000196.1:13595708-13608006 GCA_027568935.1 Erythroxylum urbanii | reverse complement strand
ATAAATTTAAATAAAATAATTTATTTTTAAGTTTAATTTAATGTATAATTATTATTAGTAATAAAAATATTTATTTTATTTTAAAATTTGAAACTAAAAAATCACAATAAAAATTTAACTAAATAATTAATTATAAAAATTTTGAAAAAATGAAGGGGGAGGGAGAGAGAGTGGGGGAGAGTAAATTTTTAAAAAATTTTGAAAATTTTACAAAAAAATTTTATTTTTAAAAATTTTTCGATACTAACCAATATATAGCCGATATTATCGATGTCGATAGCAGACAAAGTAGATTAATACTAACTAATATTTACATCTAATACTAAAAACGTCAATACTATTTTGTTTTCGGGCTGATACAAAATAGTGTCCAAAACTCTTTTCTTATCATCATCTGTACTCTGGAGAAAATCAAGTGGGCCAAAGATAAGTCCTATATAGAAATGCAGCTCGTGGGAGTTAGAACGAGCCACAGATGAGTTTAGAAAGAAGCGGGTCGAGTCTAGAGCCTTGATTTGATTGTTTAGACTCAAATTTATTATTTGCTGACAATAAAATGTGCACTTAAATTATTTTTTAAGTTGAAATTGCTGAATTTTAAATGTCCTAAGATCAGAAGTACATCTAATTGTAAACATAATTATGTCCTGTATATTTTTTTATGTTAATTTAACATTTTAAAGGTTTTGTATATTAATTAACGTATTTCGAAAGATATGTGCCAGTCCACAACCCAAGTCCAAGAGTTAAGAACCACGTAATGAGTGAAGTTGTTATTAGGGCTTTACGTAAGTCGGGCTCATTCTTAGCTTGATCCAGTAATGCTATGGTCATGCATGACCGAAAGATTATGAGTTAGGGTTGCAGAAAAAGAAACATTTTCCACTGAAATGTTGTGCCTCATTGGTTTACGAAATTCGTCACACGTAATTACAACTTAGTAGTGAAACAAGTGTTTCATTTCCGGCAATAAAAATTAAAAAAAGAAAAACAAAAGCATAATACTAGAATAGCTTACAACCAAGGACTTAAAACTACACCGGAAGAAAATGAAGTCGACCTTTTTTGTTTTGGTGGCCTACCCGGTTCATCGGAGCTTTTTGACCCGACTATATCCGGATTTGACCCACGTCGTGCACCTAGGTTTGGTGGGTTAGTCTCTTAACGAAGATTTCTGTATACACTAAGGCTCGAATTCTAGATCCCGCTTAAGCAGAACCGAACCACTTATTACTCGTACCAACCCCAGTTGGTGAAGTCGACCACTTCATCACAGATGAATCACATACCAAACTTTGGACCATGTGGTTTTGCTTTCCTCGTGATCATTTCTTTGCTCGTAGGTAGGGACAGCAAAGTAAGTCCAAACTAGCTTAGTCTTTTGAGATTGGGCTAGGTTCCGGCTTTATAGCTCGGCATAAAGTCTCCGAGGTTTAATTATATAAAAAATAATATTATTTTATTTTTAAATGAAATTATATCAAAAATATCTAAGACAAAGAATAAAAAATTTAATTGAGCAAAATTATGCCTAACCTAAATACCTTTTTTATATAATTACTTTCTTCTTTGTCTTTTTATTTTCGATGTGAGGATTAAGGACCAAAGACAAAAGGAGGAAAGTAATTTCATAAATAAAGTATTTGGATCTTTGCTTCAATCATAAAATTCCCTAAGAGTTGGGCTTTTCGGTTTGATTTATTCTAATTGGACTTTGAACTTTTAATATTTTTTAGAAGGGTTGAACTTTTGAGCTTAACCTAACTTAAATGTGCTTTGGACTAGGTTTTAAGCCTAACTTGACCCAATTAAGCTTGACTCAACCAAAGCTATTTAGGCTTAATCGAGCATCAGGTGGCTTAAAGCCTGATCAAGCCTAAGCGTGGGTTAAATCTTCTAAGTTCAATCAAGTTTTGAATCAGACTCGAACTTTAAAAAATTTTCAAATCTAGCTCATACCATAGGGAACACAATCCTAGTTCGACTCATTATTCCTACTCAAAGGCCCATCTTTAGTTTTAATAAGAAAATTTGCTTAGTTTTCTTAACGAATGGTTTTTTTATACTTTATAAGCTTTTTAACTTTCTTGGTTGCTCCTACTTGATTAATGTGCTACCAAAAATAAACAATCTTTTATTTTAATTCCACTTACTTGTAATCACACCTTTTACATTGAATTGTGTGAATCTTTATTAAGATCAGAGCTTCAAATCTCTAAGAGCTTTCCAATGTGAACATCCACGTGGCTAATGAAATTTAAGCTAGACACCATATTGATTTGTTGCAATTTAATACTAATAATAATGTTGTTTCTCTTCATTCTTATTTGGAGATGTATAATGATATGATTGGAAACTTTTTTTAAAGAAATGGACCAAAATATATGTAAGCAACAACTATAGACTAACGGAAGCAATAAATAACTACAATCTTTCTCCAGTATCTACTGTCAAATGGATAATCAATACCAACTAAAGTAATAGTAATAATAAATGAAATAAAATCAGCCTACAACATAAAGAGACATAAGGATTTATATTAAAACATCATTATAGAAAAAATTATGTGATCATTCTCAAACAATGCCAAAACTTACATTAATCAACAAGAAATAAATCGGTACTTTAAATTGTTCTTCCCTACCTTAACTATAAGCATATATAATCATTTAGGATGGACCTTGACACAATAATTTTGAACATTCATCACATAAGGGATAGTAGATGTAAAATTTGTATACAAAGAGGATTAGAAAGAGATTAGAAACTTAGAGAGTTCAAAACGAGAACTTAAACTTTAGATGTGAAGTGGTAAGTCCTACAAATAACATACTAAAAGTTCATATCGATCGAACGTTATTTGATCATCAATAAAAGCTAAAGAAAATTTTATTACATATTTTTTTCTCTCCAGGAAATTTTTCTCTCATCCCATAATTTTATAAAATGCTTTTTTTCCTCTCTATTATGGCTTACAAGTTGTTAGAAGAATTTGTTATCCCCATTTACCCTTTATAAGGTACTTTAAGTAAGGTAAAGTGGGTACTTCAAATACATCAAATAAACATCATATAAGGTTAATCTCATATGATGAAATACATGAAATTAGTTAAAATAATATATAAATTGTTCCCCCAACTAGGAGGAATACACAATATAGCTCTCCCTAACTTCATTTAGAGATTCATTCACTTTTGCTTTCTTTCATAAACAACAAGTGTCTCCTTTGGTAAAGTCTTCGTCAATATATTAAACTCATTGAGGTAAGTGTGAATCTTACATTGTCAAATAACTTGTCTTCTACCACTTCTCAAATCCAACGGTACCTTCTTCGATTATGTTTGATTCAAGAGTGGTAAGTGGCACTCTTGGCATGGTGGATGCCACTCTAATTATCATAATAGAATAGAAACTTCTTTTAAATAACTTTTCTTCTACTACTTCTCAAATCCAATAGTACCTTCTTCATATATGTTTGATTTAAGAGTGGTAAGTTACACTCTTGGAGAGGTGGATGCCACTCTAATTATCATGATAGAATAGAAACTTCTTTTAGTTCAAACCTAACTCCTTGAAAAAATTTCTCATTCACACTAACTCTTTGCTGAGTTCAATGATTGTTATATGCTCTGACTTAGTAGTTGGTAGAGCAACATACTTTTGTAACCTTGATTACCATAATACCACTCCCCTAGTAAATGTCATTAAGTACTTAAAAGTATAATTGCTTAAATCAATATTCCCTACCATATGAGCATTTATGTAGCCATCTAACACATATAGCTTGGGACCAAAGCACAAACACATTTTGACAGTACTTTTGAGATACCTGAGAATATATTTTACTATTGCCTAATAATTCTTTCCATGATTACTCGTTAACCTAATAATAACCTCTACAACATGAGCTATACTCGATATATTTCATACTACAATATACATCAAGCTTCCTATAGTGGATGTATAAGGCACCTTTTTCATCTCTTTCTTTGCTTTATCACTTATAGGACACTGACTGTAACTCAATTTCATGTGGTCTGTAAGTAAAGAACTCATGGCTTTTGAGCTTTTGCAACACCTTTTTGATGACTTTTTCTTGTGATAGCTACAGCTTTTTATTCTTCCTATCTTAGAAAATTTGTATGCTTAAAATTTTCTTTATAGGGCTAAGGTTTTTCATTAAGAAATACCTATTCAATACACTCTTCAAGTTATTGGCGATCTTCTTAATATCATTGAGCCATAATCATCATGTCGTAAACATACAATAGGAGAATGAGAAAATCACCACTGATATAGTGCTTCATAAATACACATTGATGTACATATATCTTATGGAATCCATGGTCTAACATAAAATACATGAACTTCCTTTAAACTTGAAGCCTTTAAGTTACTCCATATAAATTCCCTCCTCTGTATCACCATGAAGGAATTTCGTCTTCATATCAAATTGTTTTATTTCCAAGTCCATATTAGTAGCTAAGCTAATAATAACCTAGACTAAAGACATCTTCACACTTGCATAGAAAATCTCATTAAAGTTAACACCTTTCTTCTGATTGAATCCTTTTACAAAAATCCTTTCCTTGTACCTAAATGCAAACTATGTTCTCTAATTTTCAATTTGAACACTCATTCAGTCTTAAATTGTCTCTTGCCCTTCTGTAACTTTTCCAAGTCATAAGTATGGTTCTATATATCTTCTTGCATAACATTATACCACTTATTGTTTTGTACATCGATATAACCTCCTTATAGCTCTTTAGCTCTCTTGTCACTTAATCGAGTTTAGTCACCAGCTAGATATCTAGAGGAAGGTTTTCTCTATCTAGTGGACCTCCTCAATCAAGGTTATAGTTATGTAGTGGGGCTCTTATAGTAGTGGCTTTTTATTTTTATCATCACCATCACTATCATCATAGCCATCCTCCTGGATATTTTTTTGTGCTTCTCTTTAGATGGCAATTGGAAATCTTATATTTTAGTTGAATGTGGCAAGTCAAGGTGGTTTCTTATAGTCTTTAATAGTCTTATCTTTTATAAATATATCTCAACTTTTGACCAATTTTGTACCAACTAGATCCCACAATTTGTACCCAAGTTCATCTTCCAAGTACCTAAGGAAGAAGTATGGATTTGACTTTCCATTAATCCTAAATATGCCATCTTTTGGAATATGAACATATATCAAACATCTAAAGACTCTCAGGTATTTACAGGAAATATTTCTGCCAGTTTGCACTCTCTATAAAACATCATCGTCAAGTAAAATAGAAGGAGACCAATTACTAAGGTACATCTTTGTATGTATTGCCTCGCCCAACAAGACTTTGGCAACTTAAATGAGAGTTCATACAATAAATTCTTTCTTCACTGGTATTATTATTTCTCTCTATTAACCCATTTAACTGAGGTGTCATTGTAGGTGTTTTCTTAAGCTTAATACATTACACCTTATAATATGCCTCAACGACCTTCTATATTCTCTACCATTATTGACTCTAACAATTTTAAGCTTTTAGCCTATTTCTCAATTATGGCTTAGAACTATTTGAATTTCTATAGTAACTGGACTTTAATTTTTTACATAAAGGTCATTAATAGAAGTCGAAAAATATAATGTACTAAAATGTGACTTGTCATTCATAAAAGAAACATTAGTATGCACATGATCCAAAGCATATTTTCTTCTATATCGAGAATAAGAACAAAATGATACCCTATCTTATTTTTCTAGATAAACAATCAATAAAAGATTTTAGAGACATACTTTGTAGATCAGGAAGGAATTGTTTATTGTTTAGGACTTGTATACCGCTCACACTCATTTGACCATTGCTTTCATACCACAAGTCACTAGAGGCATTGTCAATTACATTAGCATCTCCTCAGTATAATTTAGCTTGCATCATATACACGGATCTCTATTTAATTGCTTAAGCCACTATTGAACTCTGTTTTATTATTTTTTATTTTTCATTAATAATTTTTCTAGAGAAAGCATCATCATCAAACATACTTGCTGAATTCAAATTCAACCTAATACTAAGAACATGTTTGACATCTCTTAACACCAGCTAACAATTGTTGGAAGATTTTAAGCACAACTTAACTATGCCCTCAATCTTAAATAAGCCTCTTTTCTCATCCGTGTATATCAATAATCAGGACTAGTGTAGTATAATAAGTACTCTTGGTGTGAAGTGAGAAAATATGAGGCACATAAATCAATAATCTAAGTGCAATTATCACATGTATGGTTTAAACAACCTTCGTCACTAATGAAAAATAATTCTTTTATCATTATTATCAACTGTTTTGGTGTCCTTATCCTCTAATTATTGCTTAGATTTTTTTACTTATTTCTTTATCCTCCTTAGATAAATCAATTTTCTCTTTTAGCAATATTTTTAATGTGGCATGACTTGTCATAATAGTGGTAGATGATCTTACTGTTAGATTAAATCTCCCTATACACTTATCTCTGTTGGCTTTCGACTCTTGCTTCTACCTCTATTAAATTCTTGGGTTACATTAACATTTCAGTGGTTGAAGGTACCTATCTCTTTTCTTCTAGGCTCTTCATGATAGACTATCTTTAACAGTTTCCATTGTCAACTTACTTTCTAGAGCAAAATTGCTAAGTGATATAACATGAGTGTTTTAACTTTTTGGTAATAAATAAATTAATACGAAACCTACAACTCATCTTTAAGAGAGATTTTGATTAAAAAAAACTGATTAACCAGGTTCTAAAACAAATGTACTACTATGCTATTACCATCTTTATATTCTAGCTTTATAAGTTTCCTCATCAATGATGCTTCGTTTAAAGCATTCTTTCTTTTAAACATGGTCTCAAATTTCACTCATAACTCATAAGCATTTATGTCATTGCTATTATGGACTCTCGTATAAGTAAATTATCTAGTTGTTCCAATGGCCTTTTTATTTAAAATTTTTAAATCAATTTTTAAAACACTTATTGGTATTGTTTGATACAAAATGGGTTTATATATATCCTTTACATAAATGATGACTTTCATTTTGCTTTTTTATACAAAGTAATTGATATATGCTTAAATGTTTACTCATTTGACTTATTACATTTAGTGATTAATGCCTTAGAAATGGTTAGGATACTCACTTTAGCTCATATTTGATTTTAGGTATATTTCAGAAGTAAAGGAGCTAAAGTGACCTGAAAGCATTCATTGAAGCTATCTTCTTAATTTCCATACTATATTAATTTATGGAGCATGAAGAAGAATGGGATTGAAAGAAAAGGAGACAAGATAGAATGTGAAGAACAAAGAAAGGAGCGGCCATATAATGGAATGCATGGGCATGAGAAACCTCTCATGCCCATGTAATACCTCTCACAATAGTGAGAGGTCTCTCACAGCTGAGATACGGCATGTCACAGTCATGAAAAGTATGTCATAGGTGTGACTCATTAGCCACAGCAGTGACAAGCTTTGTCACACTCGTGAGGAGGGACAATTGTCCTATTATGAACTTAGTTTTTATCTATAAAGAGTAATGTTTTGATGACACAAAAGAGACATTCAGGACAGACTTAGCCAAAGAGTTTTCTCCTCATTTCTATTTATTTTCTCTTTTTCTTTCACACTGACAGAGGTAATAATGGTTGGTGCTTGGAGCTTGAAGAAGGAGATGGAAGGCTAACTTCTCGATGTTTATTCGATGATGAAATCAATGCCGAGTCACGGTTAAGCTATCTCATCTTGTTAATGTCGATACTCTCTTTTCAGAATGTTATTGTTGTTTGTGTTAATTGAATCGAGTTTTTGTATAGATGGTCTTAATACATTATTTAGATTGTTCTAATACAAACCTATTGCCAAAATGTTGATCATTACATTTGATGTTTGTTAGTAGCATTTAATGATCTTGAATCATTAGGAATAACGTAACTTAGGTTAGATAACTCGAACATGTGAGGTTGTTACCTATATTGATTATTTTCCACTTTGTAGTGCGACTGCTAAATTGAATATAATCATTGTATCCTAGGTTTTTTTGTGGCTAGGTTTAATTAACGATCATATCTTAATTAAACATAGCCTAAGGGAAAACAGGGATTAGGAAAGCATATTGTTTATCTCCAATCAATAGTTTGAAAAGAGGTATGAAGACGTTAGGATCATGTTTAGACCTAGATTGTTAAATTTGTTTTCGATAGTTTACTTTTACTTTATTTTCTAAATTGCTTAAAACCCAAAAACCCCTTTATATGTTCCTTACATCAATTAATTTTGTTATCGAAATTAACCAAACATTTCTTGTGGATTCGATCCCACTTCACCACAACTACAAATTTGAGTGTTCAGAGTTAGCTAAATTTTACAATGCACTCAATACGTGCTATCAAATTTTGGCAACATTGTCGGGAAGTATTGTGTTTTAATTTTAAATTTTTATTTTAGTTGGTGTTATATGAATATATTTGTTTATAATTGTTTCTTTTGGTTATTTGTTAATTTTTGAACATTTGTTGGTGTTGGTGTATGATAATTACGAGATCTCTTCGTAAAGAACTTGAGCAACTTGGTCTGGAGATTAAGAGAACATTGCAAAGATTGTGTAAGGAAGCAAGATCAATTTTGGTAGAAGATTCAGAATCTAAATATGAAGAAAAGATGACAAATCCGAGAAAACTAAGGGAGTTGGTTACTCTAGATTTAACCCAAAGACCTTTGTGCATTAGATCTCCAAATTTTACCAGACATGTTACTTTTGAGTTAAAATTTGGATTAATACATTTATTACCAAACTTTTATGGTCTTGTAAGTGAGGATGCACATAATAATCTCAAGGAGCTCAATGTGGTTTGTCTGAGCATAAAGCCTCTAAGGGTGATAGACAAGCAGATCATGTAATTTACCTCTTTGCGGTTGGCCCAAGTAATTTACCTGTTCTGTACCACTGGCTCCCAACAAAATACATTCAGTTGCGCAATAATTATTTTGCCCACATAACTCACACTGTAATTGCATAGCTTTGGCCATAAATGGAGATGCTCCTTGCATATTGCTTAACTACTTAGTAAGGCTATGATTTGGGCTTGTAAAACTGTAACAAAGTCAATCAGGATCATACCTTTTTACTCTTTTTTCCCCTGTCTACTCCTTTCACTTGACCACATACAACTATTTCTCGCTAATTCTTCTAAAAGGTCATAAGCTGTATCAATAGTCTTTCTCATCAAAGAACCTCCAGCAGCTGTGTCTATGGTTGCTCTCATGCTCTGATTTACACCATTATAGAATGCCTGTAATAAGAGCTTCCTCAGAAGGTTGTGGTAAGGATAACTTCTCCATAATTCTTTAAACCTCTCCCAGGCTTCATATAGAGACTCCCCATCACTCTGTTGAAAGTTTGTGATTTCCTTTATAATCCTTGTTCTCTTGGTCAACGGAAAGTATTTTGCGAGAGATGCTTGGGCTAGCTGCTCCCAAGTAGTGATCTGCCCTGAACTGAGTGAGTTGTACCATACCTTTGCCCAATCTCTCAAAGTAAAAGAAAATAGCTACAACTTCACGGCATCGACAAACATCCCATTAAACTGGAAGGTGTCGTAGATCTCCAAAAAATTTGCAATATAGGTGTTGGGATCTTCATTGGATAGCCCATAAAATTATACACTACTCTGAAGTATGTTGAGGAGTGTCGGCTTAATCTCAAAATTATTAGCTTGAATCACTGGCCTTGCAACTCCTTGAGGACTGAAACTTAGCCTGATAAGTCCATCAGTGTCCTCTCATTTCCTCTTTGCTCTCCTTCTTCTGCCATATTTCTTTGTATAATATCTCGATGCTTCACTCTTCTTAACTCTCGTTCATGTCTTGTGATATTAGATAACTCTTTGTTGCTAAATTCTGTCAATCTTCACGTGCTCCTTGTGTTCTTGCACTTGTAAATACACATGGAAAAGTATCAAAAACTCATAAAACAAAGTAACCTAAACTAAACCAGATGCTAAACAAACAATCCTCGGTAGAGGCGCCAAAAACTTATTAAATGAAAAACAGATTACTCGTTTTATGCTTAAAATTGCAAGTATACGAGTTGCAACTTGTAGTAAAAAGTAGATTTCGATCCTACAAGGATTGTGCTTAAGCACCACTTAATTCAGATTAATCTTTATTTAAGAACCAATTTTTCTTTGAAAATAAACTAGAAAATTAAATTAAATTAAATAACCAACAATGCCCAAATAATATCATAAAAGGCAAAAACTTGGAATTCAAGATTTTAACAACTAGAGATCACTTTCTCCCTATCTTGTCTCCCTCCTATTTTGTGAATTGAATTGTGCCTCACCTAAGATGTCCTAATGTATTAACTACCCTCTATTAAGGTGTAATTAATTATCCCTAGCTAAATTAAATAGAGTTGATTAAGCAATCTCTTAATCCCTAAAATTAATCCACCAATTCAACTAGTTATGAAGTTATCATATAGGTGATCAATTAAATTAGACAAGATCTCTCTTCTAACTAATCAAATAACTAGATGAATGTAGGTCTATAGAATGCTAGCTCTCATTGTACAACCCTACACAAATAACCCAACTTAATCTCTCAATATATTGCAAGGTATAATTTCACCATTCATCAAAAGCTTCATTTATTCAAATCAACAAAATAGGAGTTCAACAAGAAGTTCAAAAGTAATCTTTATAAATAAATAAACCACTCATGATGTCTATAATATTCCCATCATTCAAATAATCCATCGTACAAATATTAGAAGAGAAAAATGAAAGAAAACTAAATAAATCAAACTCCTCCTCTTCTTTGCTCGAATATGGAAAATTCAACGTTAGTGTGATCTTTTCCCAATTGTGAATGAAAAACCTTAAATCTCTACCTCTCCTAAAACTCAAAACCTATGTTTTTAATCAAGGAGGCAAGTTTCTACCCAAGCTCTCTCGTCTATATCAGTTTATAACCTTATATAGTCACGAAAACCTAAAAAAATAAGTGAACCCTATGCGTATCCTTGGGTTAGACATCCCATGATCGTGGGAATTGGCATAAATCCCATGATCGTGGGTTCTTGCATTATAATTTCTCCTCTTCTCTTCTCTTCTCTTAGTCTCTAGCTCAATCGCAAAGGTGGCCACCCTTCATTCCTATATCAAAATGATCCATTCTTACCCTAAATCAACATCAAACATAATAGAACAATAACAAAGAACAAATTAAACAAAAACATACAAAATAAATCCTAAAACACAACAATAATAACCTATTATGCATGAAACACAAGTCAAATACAAAGAAAAATACACACTAATGCACAAATATCAGTGGGGCACTTTGTGAGAAGACTCCTATTAAAGTGAGGATCCTACATAAACAGATAACTATTAATACTCAACAATTAGACACTCTCAACAATGTTCGACAAGTAAATGAGGTAAGTAATACATATATTGAACATCGTTTAGATGAGTTAACATCTTTTGTTAGACAAATTATAGTTGGACAAGCCCAGGTAAAAACCTATGGAATATGTTCAAAAACGGGCCATATGACTGATGAGTGCCCGACATTACAAGAAGGAAGTATGGAGTATTTGAATATTGCAGGAGGGAACATTCCAAATCAATACAACTCGTACTCGCAGATTTATAACCCAGGCTAGAGGGATCATCCCAAGTTGAGTTATGGAGGAACACAAGGACTTCAACCAAAGTAATAAAGAGCCTCTTCTTCCAGCTCAGGTAACTCTCTGTGTATCATCCCCTCACATATTGGGAAGGGTATTTTGGTCAATTTGGAATGGGTTAGGATTATTTAAAGTGTTTTGCTATATTCATGCATTCATATATGCACATAAGTAGCAAATAGTGAATTTTTGCACATGTAAATGTTTGTACATGCATTCATGACATGTTCCCGGTTTAAATGTGAATAATTGTGTATTATAGAAAAATGCTTTGAGTGAATGATAACTTGAATTGGAGAGGTTCATAGGGGTTTTCCCAATTTTAGAAAATTATAGGAATTTTCGAAAAATTTTTGAAATTATTTCCGGACTCGAAAAATTGTTAAGTGACAGATTAGGGGTCATCCGGTAGTGAAATTTACCGTCCAATGGCACTGGAAACTTAGGTATATAAAATTAGGAATTTTTGGAATTTAGCCATTGGAAATTGGAGAGAAATTGAAGTGAATTGGGAAAACAATTAGTAGCCAATGAGAGTGTGACACATGTCACCACTCTTAATGTTATTTTATTAAAAATTCACCCTCCTTAATGA
>JAOQML010000196.1:13565622-13579298 GCA_027568935.1 Erythroxylum urbanii | reverse complement strand
CAATACCTGGAGTGATAGCGGTGGAGGCTGGGCTCCACACTGTAGCGATCCGGCCCGAGAGGCTGGGTGCTACACTACCAAGATGTATAACACACTGAAGCAACATTTTTGGTGGTCTGGGATGAAGAAACAAGTAGCTGACTATGTAGCTAAGTGCTTGAAATGTCAGCAGATTAAGGCAGAATATCAGGCTCCATATGGGAAGCTTCATTCGTTACCTAATCCAAAGTGGAAGTAGGAACGGATTACCATAGATTTTGTGATGGGATTGCTAAAGACACCGATAAAACATGATGCCATATGGGTTGTGGTGGACCGATTGACTAAATCGGCACATTTCTTACCAGTGAGAGAGAGTAGCTTACTAGATCAGTTGGCTCAGAGGTATATAGACGAGGTAGTTAGATTGCATGGAGTTATGTTGTCTATTGTATCAAATAAGAATCCTAGATTTAGTTTAAGGTTCTGGAAGAGTTTACAGTCGACAATGGGTACGAAGTTGAACTTCAGTACCACATTCCATCCTCAAACAAATGGACAGAGTGAGAGGATAATCAAAATTGTTGAGGATATGTTCAGAGCATGTGTATTGGAGTTTTAAGGAGCATGGGATCAGTATATAGCTCTGATCGAGTTTGCATATAATAACCACTATCACAGTAGTATTGAAACGGCACCATATGAGGCATTGTATAGCAGAAAATGTCGATCGCCTTTATATTGGGATGAAGAGGACATGAGAACGGTAGAAAGCCTAGAACTGGTACAGGATACTGTGGATAAGGTGAAACTGATCCGAAGTAGAATAAAGACAACTTAAGATATACAGAAGAGCTATATAGATCAACACCGGAGGGATATGGAATAAAGTGTTAGAGCCAAAGTGTTTTTAACGGTCTCGCTTTGGCAAGGAGTGTTGAGCTTTGGTAAGAAGAGTAAGTTGAGCCCTAGGTACATTAGTCCTTATGAGATTGAAAGGATAAGATCATTGGCTTACAGATTGGCCTTACTGAGTGAGATGTCACAGATACATAATGTATTCTACGTGAGTATGCTTAGGAGGTATCGGTTGGATCCATTGCATGTGTTACCAGCTCAGGAGATCAAAATATTTAGTAATCCGGGTTATGTTGAGAAGTCGATCAATATAGTAGGTTATCAAACGAAACAGCTAAGAAACCGAGTAATAACATTGGTAAAAGTCCTTTGGAAGAATCACTTGAGTGATGAAGCAACTTGGAAAATGGAGGAGCACATGAGGAGACAATATCCCCACCTATTCGAACAATCAGGTAAGAATTTTAAGAATGAAATTTCTGAAGGAGCGGAGAGTTATAACATCCCGTTATTCCATGTTAAGGGTTAGGACCCTAGAATATGACACATGAGAGATTAATGGGAGGTTAGAAAGTGCATTTCATGTTCATGCATAATATGACATACACACATATGTGAATATTAATATTTGTACATTAAAATGATTGTACATTCATTCATTAACATTTTCCATGTATAATTGCTTTATAAATGTGATTTTTGATATGAATTGTGGTTTATATGTATTGAAAATTGATTTGGTGTGTATAGGTATTAATTTTGAAACTTTGGTGGAATTTAGAAAATTTCTGAATTTTTGGGTAAATTTTGAACTAGGAAAAATGCTGAGTGGCAGGACAATTGATAATGGAAGTAGAATTAGGAGTCAAGTGGTAGTAAAAATTTTTATAAATGACTTTTGGATTTAATGACCTATATCATTGAAATTTGGAGACAATTGGAGTAGAAATTTAAGTTGATTAGACTAGTTAAATGAGAGAACCTAGTTTAAACCAATAAAGATAAGATATGTGGCAAATGACATGTGTCACTTGCCAAGCCATGTCCTTATCCCACGGTGGTTCTAATTAAATGGAAGACCAATTAATTGCCTTGTTATCTTGCTTCTTCTTCTCTTCTTTTCGTTAATCTCTCTTCATCTTTTTCACTTTTTTTTCATCTCCACGACACTCTCTTCATATCTACATTAAAATGAACCTTGTTCTCATCTTTCTTTACTACCCCCATCTTGATGTCTTCTTCTTCTTGTCTCAAAATCCTAACCTAATACACCCTAGAAAGTTGATGATCGTGAGCATGGAGGATTAGGGTTCCTTGGTGTTTTTGAAGAAGCCTAAAAGTAAAGCAAGTAAGTTACGCTTTAATCTTCATGGGTATTGATAAATAGAACATGTATGATGAGAAATTTGATAATTGATCATGAGTTTTCATATATGTGTTTTAACGTGGGTGTAGTGTAGTGATAAAAAAATCATGCTCTAAATTGTAGTGAGTTAATGTTATTTACGAATTGTTTAGTGAATGAATCAATTGATAATGAATCAACAGAACAATGATGATGAAACAAGGAAGTTTGAAGTATGATGATGTATGTGTGTGGATAAAGAGATAAATACAGTTATGTCTTACTTTGTGTTAAGATGAATGATAATTCTTGAGTTTAAAGCCAAGGAAAAGGCTAGTGTATTGTCTTGAAATGAGAAGAAGTAGGATGATAGTTCGGAGATAAGGTAGAGTTGAAAATGAAGTTAAATGTGTGCTGAAATATGTTTGATGGAGTACTTTCATTGAACATGAATCTGTATTTTGAAAATATCTTGATTTTTAAGTATCCAAATCAAATTTATTTTGATTTAAAGTAAACTAGAAAAACATGGTTACATTTTTAATGCGGGAACAAAATTTGAACTCTGTCCTTAAGAGTCTTGAATTTTGGCTTGAAGTTGAGCATTGTGTTCTGTCAAGGTATAAGAATAGCCTGTAGTGTTTTGATTATAACATGCATGATACTAAACCAAAATGCATGAATTTAGTGTTATTAGAAAGATAAGACATAGAGGAACATTTTATTAGAAGAAGATGTAGCCTAAAAACCTCATTTTCTAGGTCATAATGGTCATAAAAAATGGACATAAAAATCTATCCTGTGAAAAAAAGGAAAACTGTAGGATAAGTAGGAGAATTATTTTTGTCACGATGCCACGATCATGGGTAGCTATTTTTCATGGAAATGTTTTGATTATGCAATGGTTGAACCAATTAAGGATAAGGTATATATCTATGATGCTTTTGGACTTAATTGGCGCCTAAAGGAATATTATTTTGATGTTTGGAAAGGTTAGTTAAATATGTGATAAGTCTTGATTGATTTTGATGTTATACTTTTAGAAAAAGGTTGTTTAATGTCAATGCATCTAAATGTGAAATGTTTAGAGTGTTAAATGAGGACATAGCATACTGAATGAATTGTTTGATGCCTTATGAATGAGATATACTATGGAAAGAGATAGGATTTCATGAATGATGAAATTAAGTTGAAATTGATTAATCAAATGAGTTTATTTTTTATGGAGTTTATGTAATCATTATGGTAGTTGAATTAGTGCCAAATGAGGTTGTATTATAAAAGGTCAATTCAGGAAATTTTGATGTGAAATGGAGGTGAAGAGATGTGTTGAATTTGTGCAAAAAGGAGGAAAAAAAAGGCAGGGTACGATCGTGTCCTGACAGAGTACGTTTTTTTAACGATCGTGGCCCTTCCCCATGATCGTGGCCTAGCCAGAAAGAGTTTCTGTCATGATCATGGTAGGGGCACCACGACTGTGGCCAGCTCCAAATATTTTTGTCACGATCGTGGCCAGTCCTATAAAGAAAAATAGTTGTCTTTTGAGTAAAGTACGAACCAATTAATGCTATAGTGTTCCCATATAAGGTATTTAGGCTCAAATGAGTTCTTGAATGAACCTTGTTGATGCTGAATGTAGTGATTAAAGTGGACAAAGAGTATTAGAGATTAAAGAATGATTAAAAGGGTGCTGTTAATTGATTACAAGATGTGTATTAAAGAAAATAGACCTAGGAATTTGTCATTGAACATGCATTATACATGACATATAAACATATGCTTATGATCAAGTATTCATATGAATGTGTAAAGAAGTAATGTGTAAATATGTGATTACCTATTATAGAGGAACAACTAGATCGAGCACACCCAGACATTGTCAGGACATCTAGGCAATAAACTATCTAGAGTAAACTGTGAGTAGCCTAAGATGGTCTCACATTGAATTATTGTTTGTTTACATTTTGTATTAAATTATTATGTGAATGTGATTGTGTTGATTCCGGACAATTGATTGTCTGAGGAGTTCATTCTGGACTGTATTGGAAGTGTTACTTGAATGTGAATATGACTGACTATTTGTTCCCAACTTCAATGTTGAATGCCAGGCTAAAAGTCTGGTGACAAATATGAATAAGAAAAGGTGTGAATGTGACTGAATGAGTGTAATCATTGAATATGCATGATGCATTTCATTATATGACTACATGAAACATAAAGGCAGTTATGACCGTAGTTGGTAGTGAAAAAGAGCTTAAAGCTCAAATTGTGGTAAGAGCCAAAGGCTTACTAAGTAAAATAAGCCCTGTATCTCCAACAGATAAGGGACATTATTAATGAGCCCAGTATCCGCAATAGATATGGGACAGTTAAAAAGGCACTCGGTCACAACAATAAAATAAATAATTGTGAGTCTCATGAACATTGCATACACACATGAAGTATATGATTTGAATGATTGCAACTGAAATGTGAAATCAAATTGATTGAAAAATGTGAACATATATGTACAAAGTGTTTTATAATGATACATGAGAAATTAAATGTTGTGAATTATATGTTGTATATATTGATGTGATATGTGTGATATCAGTGAACCATTGAGGATGGTTACTCAACTAAGTTCGCAAAACTCAACCAAATTGCAACATTGACATTTTCAAGTTCAAGAGAGCGACGACTTAACTCTTAAGACTGCTTAGAAGAGTTTTTGTTACAACGTTTTGATAGAAGACATGACTCAAAGGTCGGTCAGCTAGGACTTAGGGTTTTAGATAAATTTTTATATAATTCCTCATATATGTAGTATGTTTTAGGTTGTTGATATTGTACATATATGGATGACATATAAAGCTATAATGTATATATTGTTTATGAAATGAAATGAGAAATTTGGAGTATAAATTATTATGATATTTACGGTTTTAATTTATGATGCCATACAATATAGTGAAAGTGATGTAGTTAGCACACCGCTTCTATCAACATATGCTTAAATGTCCGAAGGATATACGGGCAGGTGTCGGATGGGAGCAGGGTGCCACGAAAGTTGCTACAGATTTCTTTAAAACTAACATTCTTTCTAGGTTTGGAATGCTAAAAGCAATCATTAATGATAGAGAGACCTATTTTTGTAACAGGGTGATGGAAAACTATTCAGAAAATATGACATCATGCACAAGATATCCACCGCTTACCACCCCTAAACCAATGGACAAACTGAAGTTTCGAATCGAGAAATCAAGTTGATCCTACAGAAAACAGTGCAGCCCAATAGAAAGGATTGGAGCGTATGATTAGAAGATGCATTATGGGCGTACAGGACGGCTTACAAAACACCAATTGGGATGTCTCTGTATAAACTAGTGTTTAGGAAGCCATGTCATATTCTAGTGGAACTAAAATACAAGGCATATTATGTTATCAAAAGATGCAATATGAATATGGATTATGCAGGTGTGCATAGGAAGTTGCAGCTGCAAGAGTTAGAGGAGATGAGGAATGACTCCTATCAAAACGCAATGATATATAAGGAGATGATGAAGGCTTTTCCTGATAAAATGATTTCAAGGAAAATTGTGGAGCATTTGTTACTTGTTGATAATTGTGGATGTACAAAAGTTTATGTGTGGGGGTGTGTATACATATGGGTTCGTTGTAAGCGTATACATATGGGTTGGTTATAAGTGTATAGATATGGGTTGGTTATATTTGTTAAAATGCCATGTTATGAATTCCCATGTTGATGTAGCTTCTTTCAATAATATATTTGAAAAAAAAGAGAAAAGAAAGAAAAATAAATAAATAATTATGAATTTGAATAAAAGTATCAAGGAGGAAATACTATTGTTTTGAAAAGTTATTAATTACTGGTTTCTCCTCCTTAAGTTGTATTGAATGGGTGGTTTGAATATATTGCATATGAGGTAGATGTTATTTTGCATAGAGCACTCTTTATGTTATGTTCATCTGATATGGTGTCAGAGCTAAATTGAGTTGTGAAATATAATTGTTGCATTCATCGTAGTTGATGGTATCCAGTTTTAAATGAATGTTAACTTGTGCATTTGATATCTCACTGAGTGATGCTTATGCTTCACTAGCTTTATGGATTTTATGCTACATTATCCAAAATACATATCAACTTACCCTTGCCCACATTACAACCCTAGAAACGTCCTTTGATTCATGATTATGCATATGACTTTTAGTGATGGAGAAATGAAATAATATACAAAGTTGTGGATTGCTATGATCATGAATGGTGTTTAAGTGTACCTATAGATATATCTTGTTTAAACATATTTTATCCAAGTCTACCTCTAGATTGATCAGTTTCTAAGCATGATGAATGTTGATTGATCATGAGGAAAAAATTTGAATGTTGAGTCCTTGCTATAATTTTTGAAAGTCATTCATCTTTACTTATGATTATCTATTCTTAGGAAATATGAAAAATTAGTAAGAGTTTTGGTTTGTGATTTTGAATTTTGATGATTTGTCTAAGGACGGTCAAAAGCTAATTATGGGGGAAATTGATATATGCTTAAATGTCGATTCATTTAATCTACTACAATTAGTCATTAATGCATAAAAATGTTTAGAATACTCACTTTAGCTCATATTTGATTTTAGGTGCAATTCAAAACTGAAAGAGCTAAAATGACCCAAAAGCATATTCATTGAGTCATCTTCTCAATGTTCATACTCTATTAATTCATGGAGAAAAAGAAGAAGAGACAAGATAGAGTGTAAAAGTGAAGAACAAAGCAAGGAAGTAGCTCATGGCTAGTTGGTGATGTTGCACAACCGTGACCAATCTCGCGATCATGCAACCAACCGCATGGGCTTGAGACCATTCTCATGCCCATATAGGGTGTCACACAGGTGTGAGACACCACTCATAACCGTAAGACCTAATTCACGGGCGTGAATGAGTCATGCCACTTGCCATTGTTTTACTGTAAAAAGAAAAGTTTATGACCAAAAAAATCCTAGACATAAACGAAAATATCAGCAGACATAAGTGACCATCAAGTGATTCTCTTCATTTTCTCTTCGTTTTTCAACACTAATAGAGGCTATAATGGTTGATGCTTGAAACTTGAAGAAAAAGATAGAAGGCTAACTTTCCTGACACCGATTAGAAGGTGAAATCGACGCCCGAGTCATGGTTAAACTTATCTCATCTTGTTAATGTTGATACTATCTTTTTAAATTGTTGTAATTGTTTGTGTTGATTGAATCTGGGTTTGTGAAGATGATCTTGATACGTTATTTGGATTATTCTATTACAAACCTACTGATAAAATCTTGAATATAATTTATAATCATTATATTTGATGTTCATTAGTAGCCACTAATGATCTTGAATCATTAGGAACAACATAACTTAGGTTAGATAACCCATACGTGTGAGGATACTACCTATATTGATCCATTTTCCACTTTGTAATATGGCTTCCAAATTGAATCTAGAGATCGTATCTTAGGTTATTCGATGGCTAGGTTTAATTAACAATTGTATCTTAATTAAATATAACCTATGGGAAAACTAGGATTAGCAGAGCGTATTGTTAGTCTCCAATCAATAGTTCATGGAGAGGTGTGAAGACAATAGAATGATGGGATATGCTAAATCGTCTCTAGGCTAAAATTGATCCTAAAATTGGACTTTACACATTATTCGACACTTTTATCATTTTCGATTGTTTGTATAATATGTTTTTGCTAGTTTAATTTTACTTTATTTTCTCAATTACGTAGAACTCAAAAAAACCCCTTTTTGTTTCCTTTACATCAATTATTTTTGTTACAGAAATTAACCAAACATTCTATGTGGATATGATCTCGACTCACCACAGTTACAAATTTTAGTATGTAGAGTTAGGTAAATTTTGCAGTGCACTTAACACGAGCTTTCAAAATGAAAATAAAATAAAAATAAAATTAAGCAATTAAATATGGATTGATGAAGAATAAAATTATAAAATTAACGCAAGGAAATCAAAATTGAACACAATCACCTAACAATCGAAAATCACACGAGGAAGATTAACCAATTATGAGAAGAGGGGATTTATTCTATCGTCAATTGCTAACTTAATTACTTTTGAGTTAATGGGTATCAGTCCTAGAATTTCACAAGGTTGATTATCCTCTCTTAAGACCTGATCATTAAACTATAAATCATAACCCCTAATTGAATTTGAAGCTCTGAATTTGCAATCTCTCAATTAAATAAACCGCCGATGTACTAATTAATTTTTAATCAGCCTAATAGACAATTTGGTCCTCTGATGAAATCTCTCTTCGTATAATTATTTATGTGATCTATTAGGTTGTTAACTCACCGATTTGATTATTTATGTGATCTATTAGGTTATTAACTCTCATTACCTAACCTAATCATGTTGCTATTGGTTCACTCTCTCGATTTTTTACCAAAGTATGAAAAAATGAAAAACAATGACAATACCCAAATATATTATCTGCAAAAGTAATCAAATCACCATTGATTCAAGAACAAATACCAAATGAATTTTAAAACATCCTTAAACAAAAATTCATCATCCTCATATTCATCTCTAACATCAAATGAAATAAAAACAAGAAGAATCAAGAAAATTAACTTGGAAGGATGGCTGGAGTGGCTGGTAGTAGCAACTCCTCCTCTTCTTCTTCCTCTCGTCTCTCCTCTTCTTTCTTCCTTAGCTTCTTTCTCTAAATGGTAAGATGTAGGATCCTTGATTAGGCAATCTTTTTATCCTTTTATAGTGTTTTTTTCCTTTTAGGGTAAAAACTAGGTTTTACCTAAGACAAAAATTCCAAAATGACCCTCTAAAAGTGTAAATGGAAGCAAATCCCTAAGTCTCTATCGCGCCCAGTGAAATGAGCTTTTGTCACGATCGTAGCCCATTCAGTCACGATCGTGGCCATGTCTGGGCTGCTTCTCTCGTGACCTTGACTGGGATGTCACGATCGTAACCCTAGCTCTTCCTCCAAGCTTTCTCTAACTTCTCTCGATCTTCTTCATCTGATCTCAAACACTAACAAACATATTAAAATACCTCAAACGCATAAAATTAAAGTCCAATAATATGCTCTAGACCACATAACACTCAAAGAAACAAACACATAATCATATTGACATAATTCTAAACCTAAAAATGGATAAATCATCTAATCAAGAACTAAAAACACACTAAAATACCCATTAAAACATAATGTAAACTATAACTATCACACAAACTTTAGATTTCTTCATAATTGCAAAGACATTAAAATTACTCATCTTAGCTTTACTGATGACTTGATTTTACTCTCTAGAGCTCACAATGTATCTGTTTCAGTCCTATTCAACTCCACCAAGGAGTTTTTCAAGCTCTTATGATATAAAATCAATTTAGATAAGAGTGTGCTATAATCTTCTTCCGAACTAGAATGCACTACATAATTGAGATCCTTAACTAGTTTGAATACACAATAATTACCTTTTAAGTTTATGGGAGTTCCTATATCTTCCAAGAAGCTTACATACCAAGATTGATTACCTCGATTGGAGAAATATAAAAGGAGAATCAACTCTTAACAAAACATTTCATATGCTAGTAGACTGGTCCTTATTTCTTCCGTATTGAGGGGTCTTTAAACTCATTGGAGCTCCCATTTATTCCTTCATAGGAAGATCATAAAGGACTTAACAAAATACATCATAATTTTTCTTTGAATGGGAAGTGTAGAGCAATCTAAAAAGGAAGCAAGAAGGGGGTTGGGCATTATTTCCATACAGATGAGTCAGAGGGTGATGATAGCTAAAAGAATATTGAGATTATTCACAAATAAGGAGTCCCTCTAGTATAAATGGATTAATAAAAGGTATCTTAAACATCTCAGCTTTTGGAAAATTGAGGAAAAAAGGGAATCCTCCTAGTTTTTCATCCAAGTACTAAGGAAAAGGTGCGAGTTCTATAACTTTATCAAAATTCATATTGGCAATGGTCATGCTAGCTAGTTTTAGTCTAATAACTCAGCTCTATAGAGTCCTTTACTCTTTAGGGATGAAATCTCTGCACTCACATCCAGAATTCCCCAATAGGCTAGTGTCAAGGACATTATTCAGTAAGATGTTTGGTATATGGAATTCAGAGGAAGTGAATGAATTAGTGCTTTCTTACTAGATTATGCTCTTAATTCCTCTCATAGTGATAGTTTCCACTGGTTACCAAACAATAGAGGAGATTTCACTAATCAATCATGTTTAAGAGCAATGAAGCCTTAATCTCCAAAGTTTAATTAGTATAACATAGTTTAGAAGAATGCTTGGGTCCTTGAGGTTGCTTTCATCACATAGATTACAACGAGAATGAGGCTTAAAACAAAAGACAAACTCTTAGAAGTTGAGGATCAGTTATGAATGCTCTATAATATGTTTCTAGAATATATCAATCATTTATTATTCCAATATCAATACAGTAGAGTCATTCTAAGTAATGCATAATATGTTGGGACTTTATTACCCTTATCAGCATTGGCAAAGCATTCTTACGTGGGACAACAACCTATATAAGAGAAAGTGTGGATAAGGAATCAATCTATCTCTAGCCTATTTAAGGTATACCATGTAGAGGAAAATAAATAATAGATTATTTAAAAATAAAAAAAAGGATAGCTATAATTTAGCTCACAGAATTTATTACTAGATAAGGGAAATTATTCAGCTTCGTATATCGACATGCTTGAGAAGAAGATGAAGCTTAAATATTATTTAAAAGAGAGTTATTAAGTGGATTACAATCATATGGTATTTGTTGCTTTTGTTCTAAATAGAGTGAGCCTATCTATATTTTAATCTTACTTTTTCCATTACTTTTGTATTAAATCCTTTATTAAGTTTTAGTTAATCTTTTTCTTTAAAAAAAATCTTAGTAACTGGCATGGGTGTCAATAATAATGAACGCAATTAATGAAGTCTTCCCTCACTTTGTAATATTTAGAGGAAGCATTCCATATGCTCAAGTAGTTTCACTATTAAATGCTGCAACATATATTTTAGTTAGGATCAAATTAGCATTGTCTTTACCTAAAGCTATCATCATTTTAGTTGGCATTATGCCTACTATTGACCTATTATCCACAAAATATCTTGAGGTTAGTCTTTCGCTAATATGGGTCATAATATATAGACGTTTTATTTGTTGTGTCATAGCCTCAACTGACTTTTCTAGCACCACTTTTTCTAGAATTACTGGTCCTGTTTCCAATACTAACACACTACAATCTCCTTTCTGAATAAGGGTTTCTACCTTCATTGTACTAGATTTTCCGAATGATGTTGGGGACTTTATAGAAGAACAATACATAGAACTTGAATAGGAATTTCCCTAATCATAATTAACTCATTGAAATCCTTATCTTGGCTCCCAGTGCTAACTAACTTCTTATGAAATATAGGATTCTCTTCTCTCTTCTCTAACTTTTCACTGATGACTTCTACCCTTCCTTTTATGTTTTTGGAATCTATAGTACTTTCTTTAGAGAAAATGAATTTCATATGAGATGAATTTCTTAAAATTGGCTCCTCCATCAATATTGGCTTTTTCCTCCATCTTGGTCGTTGATCTATGTCACTAAAGCTATCTTTTTTTAGTTTAAGGGTATCAGATTCTTTAGGTGTTTTACTTACTGCCAATGTCAGGATGGTGGCACCAATGGTAGCATTACAAGTCTAGGTTGTTTGCATTGGTAATTCAGAATTGAAGGTTCATATCTTTGCCTATAAACTTGGGTGAATTCCACTTGGTGATTTTGCCCTAAAATTTCTACCATCTGTTGGATCCTAGGAATTCTTTGGCCTAATTCCTAGAGTTGATATTATAACTAGGAATAAAAACACACGTTTCTGAATTTCATGCGGACATCAAGCAATCTTCCACAACATTTAACTTCTTTTTAATGTCTAACAATAGGCGTAAGTCAAATTCAGTGGCGTTAATGGTTGCCACTAGTGGAAACAAGTCTAACTATACAGCATAGTCTGGTCAACCTCAGTGAATAGAAGAATTCTTTATTGTTCTAATATTGGATCATATTATTAAATTCCTAATATAAAATTTTCAAGTGGCTTAAAATATTGTCATATTTACAATAGTCTCTACCTCTAATTTCCTCTTTGTAGGAGATGATAATTTTTCTTACAATAGATAATTAAAATCTCCTTTAATTTTAAAGTTCTTAAAGGTGTACTAAATTTGAGTCATAAAGCTAGCTTTTTATTTTTGACTTTTGGGGATTTTCACTCTAAAGAGGGGCAAAGGCAAGTTTTAGGGATGTTGAATTTAGCTACTAATAAATCATAATAATTTATGTTAATAGTATAAGTGCCTATTAAATTATTATTATGGTGTCCATCTTCCTTAAGAGTTTCTTAATATTTGGAGACTCTCACTGCTAGTTCACATAAATCATGAAATTCCATGCCTTGTAATTTCTTCGACAATTCAATATCTAAACCTCTTTGAGATAACTTCGCATATTTAGTTTCTAAAAGGACAATCTGGTTTCAACTTCTCATTTTCTTGAAATGAGTGATGAACAAGTCAACATTCTGACCACTCTTTTGGGTGACCCTTAACAACTTAGCTATTCTAACTTTAGGCTCAATCCTAAAAGATTGAGATAAAACAATCTTTCTGATACAGTCCAAAAAAGGATAGAATTCTTGATTAATAAAGGATACCAAGAGAATGTGGTTCTTGTTAATGAATTTGGGAATAGCCTAAGATTGAAGTCCTTGAATCTCTTATTTAGGTAATTCTCTATATTGAATGATGAATTTAGCGATCTGTTTAATGGTAGATTGACCTCCATTAAAAAACAAGTTGAATTTAAGAATTCTATAGTCACAAGGATAAGGATTACCCTGATTAATCTATTCCAAATAAGGCTTGTGAAATTTTGGATGACCAAGTTGTCTTAAATCAGGCCTGTACAATTCCTGAACAAACTTATCTAATAGCACCCATATCAACTTATAACCTCAGTTGTGGTGAGTGATAATGGGATTACAGTTTACAAATATAATATTGCTTCCCAAACCATATTGTGGTTCAATAGCTTCAGCCTCCCCATTTAATCCTCGTCTGCCAGAAATTTGGGACATAATGGTAATGTTGATCATTACCAAGATTAACGCCACAGGACATTCTTGCTTTTGTGAGGAAAGATGTATCTTTCATCTATATAGGAAGTAGCGATGAGAAGTTTGCATTCTTTGACTTCCACTGCATTAAGAGTAGGATAACCTCAAGTCCTTTAAAGATTTGCTTTACTAAAGTAAGAGAATTCTGACTAGCAAATTGTATTAGAGTAGCAAACAATCATCAACCTTCTTTGTAAATATTTTAATTATGTTAACTGTGTAACATCCCGTTTCCAGAGAACGGGTCGGACCAAAGAAACGGGTCCAGGTGTGGTAAATTACCACATCTCATGC
>JAOQML010000196.1:13533814-13550094 GCA_027568935.1 Erythroxylum urbanii | reverse complement strand
TGCGAAAACAAGAAAAATCATAGACAAATCCAAACACATATTTCATTTATAACAAAAGACATAAGTTTTCCAAAGCTGTACTGGCATTTCAAGTCATAATACATCAGTTGAGTTCGATAACCAAAAATACAAAATACATTTGAAATAGCAGAACTTGAAATGCAGTAAAAGCCTTGAATTCCCAAAAATATAACTTAAAAATACAAAAGTATGCAAATTCGGAATGATACCATAACTCTTGACTTACTCGATCTTTTGCTCCTCACCTAAAGATGGGACGGAATCGGGAGGGGGTGAGCTTAAAGATCGTGGGTAACAATTTTATCACCAGTAACAAGCAAAAATGTTGAAATAGTTTACATTGAATCATAAACACATATTTCTCAATTCTCAAATCATCAAACACTTTTTAAGCAACTCAAATCAAGCATTCAATAAACTTGTCAACACATAAGCACATTAAAATAGTTTGGGTAGATTCAAAACAGAACGTACTACACATTTCCTATAAGGGTCCTGTGTAGCCGTGAACAGAGCGTACTATCGCAATTCTACTTAATGGTCTTGTGTAACCGTGAACTTATGGGAGTCCATGAAGGAGCTTTATGCCACTAGTGGGCAGGCGGTGGAAGCCTTTTGTCAAAGTGCACTTAACTTAACTTGGAGGACCACCACAAACCCACATAACATGTATTTTATATCTTGCAAACTTGTTGCCCAAAAAGGCACATTTTCAAAACTTGATTTTACAACCGTAAACATTTTGCCTCAATGGCTTTTTTTTCCAAAACTTGATTTCATAACCATAATATCGTTTCAAAAATCAATATTCTTTCAAAAATCATTTTCATAAACTAATAATACAATTCATATGCAAACATATGGCACATTATCAAAGCATTTGAGAAGCCTTAACGACACATTTAGAACATAAAAGTGAAAACATTTTAAACTTTCTTGGTTTGGAAGAAACATTAGGGGCTTATTACTTAATTATAAAAGTGTAACCCACCTTGAAAATCCTTGCTTATAAAAGTGGCTTAAGGATGTCCTTCCTTTTATTCCTCTTGCCTCTCTTGATTACCTCCTTGATTTCCTTTAACAATAACAAAATCACAATTTCAATAGGAATTCTAATTTAAGAAACCTAAGAAATACATTCACTGAAATGATTTTAGAGTACTTAAACCCATGCATTTTCTAAACTTTATAAACCAAAACCCTTCCATAAATACAAACCTTCGGGTCAATTTTTCCATGATCATTTTGATCAAGTAAATGACAACATTTGATAACACTTTCTTCTAGAGAAATATTTCCCATTGTCTTAAGTTTCTCATGATACTAAAATCATTCAATTTGGTTCAGTACTCTAAAAGTTATACCCTAAATATTTTTAGGCTGTTTTTATACTAAAACAACATTCTATTCTCAACTTCCATCCAACTTTTAAAATCCTTAGAGACTGAATTAGAACTCAATTTCATCATACAAGTTGTATCCTTATGTCTCTAGTTTATATAAATCAAAAATCAGTCCATTTGGATAACTTCACCAAAAGTTATGCCCAAAATACCAAAGCATATTTGTGCAAGAAATCCAGAAACACGTTCCGAGAGCGTGTTTTCCTACATTTTCAACCTTTTAACCTCCCCTCTTTCATATATCACCCATCTCAAACCTAAACCATCTCTTCTACTTCATTTTCAACTTCATTTCAACCCAATATTACTCAAAACAAATTCATAAACTACATTTGATCATTTACCAAATACTAAAACATTCAAAAAAACCATTCATCGACAACTACCTACACATATTCACTTTTAACCATCACTAAATATGCTTCATCTAACAATCAAGAAAGGTTAATGCTCATACTTACTTGATTAGCCTCAATGTCTTCAAATTCTTCAAGAGTCTCCAAAACTCTAGCTCTTCTCTTGTTTTTCTCCTTTCTCTTCTTTCATTCACAATTTTGCTTCTCTAAAATGCAAGAATACAATTGCTCTTTTTATACCTTTAATGAGTCTGAAAGTTCCAATTGGCCCTTCCATGTAAGCCTTATGTCTATTTAAACTTAAGTGACCTTCCAAAAATGCCCTTATATCACTTTACAACATTAATGCTTCAATTCCATTAATCCATGAAATAAATCTTCCCAAACTTGACATAATAATTAAACTCTAATTAAATTGATTTATCTAGCAAGACCACAAAATTTATTCAAATCATTCTTACTAAAATAAAATAAAATAATTTCGGGGCCCAACAATCATCACCATTTAAAGGAGGAAAACGTTATGTTTTCATCAGCAAGGTGAAGACAACTAGATATTGTAGTGATAAGGTAAAAGATTGTGGCAAAAACTCAAGATTGTGGGGGTTGAGTGAGATTGTCGTGAGATGAGAGAAGAAAGGAGATGAGAGCATGTAGTAAAAAGTAAGAATGAAAGACAAAGAAATGGTCTTTAATGTGTACGCATCGTTGAGTATAGGTGTGTGGCAAGTGTTGTGACACTTGTCAGTTGCCACATGCCTTATATTCATGGTTCCAATTGTATTTTAATAACTAGTCTATTTGTCTCTCAATTCTCCAGTCTATTTGTCACCCAATTATCCAAGTCATTTGTCAATTAATCCTAATATCACGTGTCATTTATTTCTATTGCTATATGTCAATTTGTCTTGCTACCTGACATTTTTCCTAATCCAATTGTACACATTAATTCATAAGTCTCCCAATCGTAACAATAAATTCTAATTTTCTAATTATAATCCATCAATTCTTGTCATTGGTAAACCAAAGTACAAGACATCAGAAATGCACATTCATATCATATTCACTATGCTTAGTCTTTTATCACACTTATCTTAGTTTATACTTCAGAATATGTTGATTGAGTGTAATTTGTCTAACTCACAATTCATGTTTATATGCTAGTATTATGTATTTGAACAGAATTGTAAAAATCATGTCATAAATATACCAATTTCATTCTATATGCTGCTACTCATATGATTTAGTAGCCTAATATGTTAAATCTCTCAACAATTTGAGAGACGCGATACTACAATTATCCAGTCTGATGGTGTGATGGCCTACATGGGGTTACGTTACGGAAGATGCTATTAATCCACTTCAAAATTTTGCGCCATCAAATATTATCCGTTCATTCAGTTACAACTGGGTAATTAGTACAACAAATTTCGTCCCGTTACGTTAAGTCACGCAGCATTGGAACTTATAAAATAGCAAAATCAATCTTATTTATATCACCATAAAAAGTAATGAGATTATTTCTCACAGGACGGAAAGTACATCTTTTAGATGTAGAGATAGACATCAGTATGCTATTAATAAAAAGTTAAACAAAAAAATGAATAAAAGCCAATGTAATCGATAATTATAAATAAATAGATCATTCAGTAACTTGTTAATAATTATGGTTTGACCCTTACAACTAATGACTTTGCTTAGTAATTATAAATCATTGTAAACGTGCCTTACTAATTCATGTTCGTAAATGAAATTAAAAATTGTAAGTAGTTTTATTATGTTCTTAAGTAGTTCACAAGAGTTTAATCTAACAGTTGGACAATTTTATTTTTTGCATCAATTTTAGCCTTTTAAAGAGAGGAAAGTATATTTATTTCAATGTTTAAATTTTTAATTTAATTTAAAATTTATTTATGTTAATATTTAATATCGTGATTAACAAAATAATAAAAGATATTTATGTTTTTGACACTTAACAAACATAGTCTCTCTAAGTATCAGTTTACATTGATTACTGAATCACATGGATAAATTATTAATAGATATAAACTTTTGAATTAAATTATCTAACTTTTTAAAAATAACTTAAAATTTATCGCGGATTTCGATAACTTCAAAGGAGTGATTCTGCCTTTTACCGGCTTAAAGTGACAAAAATTGGAAATAATAAATAATCCAAGTGAACACACCCTTTTTTTTTGTTATTGTGTACATCTGAAGGCGAAGTAACAAGTGAGCAAAAGACAGAACTACCTCTTAGGGCGAGTAGAAGTGCAGTCAGGTGCCATTTAACGATATGTCAGAGAGATGTTTGCTGCGCATAAAAGCATGTTTATGCCGCTCGTTGAATCGTTTCCTGTGGCTTCGAAGGGAACACACCTTACAACAGCTAAAGAAAATAGCGTTAAAAAAGGAAAAGAAAGTGTCTTGGACAGTAATTAAAGTTCAATACTGATACTTACTAATTAACTCCATTTACGCAGTAAATACATTCCCAAACATTTTATATTTGAATTCAATCAACTCTGCTGTACATTCGATTCCGTCTAGTGTGGGAATCGGGAAATGACCATACAATTGAAAAAAATAAAAAGCACGTGTATTTACGCCATCAGCCAAAATGCTCGGAACTTGCACATGCGTTTCACTTTTCTACGTACAAAAATGTCCACGACCCCGCTTCCTCCGTACAATAAACGTCTCCTGGTTTAGTAAACCGCAAACGTCGTCACCATCGTTTCTTTTTCTTCTCTTCTCCGCTGTAGAGACCAAACTAATTGTCCGCAATTCCTACCTTCTTAAACAATACAGGTGTTCCCGGTGAATATACATGTACTCATGATAATCAACAAAACTTTTATACATGTAACAAAACTTTCTTGTTATTCTCGGATGATTCTTTTCAATCTCTTTCTTTTATGGAAGGACTTCCTTGGATACAGGATAACTGCCAGGAATAAGGCAAATGCAAGGCCTACTACCCCACTAAAAGGTTGGAATGGGCGAGTCCCAAACCAGAGCGGTGAATTAAGCTTATAGCTCAAAAAGCCACCCGTCTGTAAAACAAAACTTGATGCCATTATCCCAGTGCGCAATCCGATTGGAATAGCAAGATTGCCTTTGCTTCTTTGCCGTAACCCTGCAAGAGCTAAAGATAATAGCCATAGACCAGGCACTGCCCGAAGAGACCTGCAAACCAATAGGGAGATATTTCACAATGTGTCTAGAAGCGACAATCTGAGTTTAACATAGAAAAATACGCATCATGATTACAAAATGGCATACTCATCTGAAGTAAAATATTCCAATGGCATTCTGTTGATGCATTAATTGCCAAAATGTGTGCATTCATTTGATTAATCACAGGCCAAAAGACATTAGATGATGTTTGCTAATACAACCACATAAAGACAGATGTGCGGCCAGAACAGGATGAAAAAGTGAACAATTTATATCCCTAGGATGCTCCTAACAGGGACAACGAGAAAGCAAAAGGGAAAGAACTGCATGAAAATTGTAATGTTATAATCCAATAAAGATGAAGAAGATACCCCTGGAGAAGAGAAAATACAAGCCCTGAAATGATAATTCCTTGATGATAACCAAGATTGGTAGCAATCTCTTCAGGTAACCATGACCTGAAAAGCAACTCCTCGACAAGAGCAACACCAGCTGCAGTAGTGATTCCTTGAGTAGCCAAGAGTGTTAACCGACCAAACACTTTGAGACTTGTCATGGCACCTAAAGAAGGTGAAAGGAGGATTGAAGGCCACGAGAAACTGACACAGCCTACCACAGCATTTACGGACTGTATCGACAACACAAGTATTGTTCCTCCAATGAATCCCTTAAAGAAGTTGTGGATCTGCAGCCAATGGGTTTAATAGTAAATAATTTGGCTGATTGAATGATGTCATAAAAGTATTCATCGATCTCCAACACATCCCCTTACGATTATGACAATGAAACAAAATTTGGAACTAAGGTACCTGAGGTACAAGTTATACTAAAGAATGGATAACATTCTCAACAATCTATTAAAAAAAGGCTTCGTTTATCAGGACGATTAATTCACTACTAAATTTTCAGGAAAAGAATGGACAGACAAAGAAAAGAGATAAAACGGAAGAGAAGCTTAACCCGGTGATCATGAGCTGTTCATTATATTAGGACTGCAAAAGATTTAAAACAATTTGCTTTTCTCTCGAAGATATGATAAATTTATCCAAGGTTCATTTAAGCTTCCATCAGCTGAAAATAAAGCAACTAATTGCCACTGCAATTACAGAATAAAGTGCTATAGAAATGCAGTATGTTGTTTCACTAAGAAAATTATTCGTAGTGATGGGGGTAACAAAAGATTTGTTAACATTCTTAAACTAATGTGGCATCACTTCATTCAATATCCAAGCTCAAGGAATGAAGTCTACGTGCTGTTGACATAAAGTTGTTATAAAAATAGCATCCTTGGCCTGAATAGGTAACTAGCCAGGATACGTGCACCTTTTACCATTGACAGCTTTATCTAATATTGCCAAGCTAATTAACAGACTCTCAAGCTCTTCCAAACCCATACAGGTCAAGATTTTCTATTTCACAGAATGTTAGATTCCTAGTGTACCTTAGGCGGTGATATCAAATCCAGTCCATATTGTGCAAGAGGATCTTCATAACCACGTATTCTTTTTCCCCATAACACAACAAGTATCAAAACAGCAGTATAGAGACCAAAAATGCTAACGAGCTCAGCAAATCTGCAAGGGCTACCGGTTGTCCAGCTCTGTACAAGTGTTGGAAGCAATGGAACAATGATCGGCAACCATAAAACAAGCATCATTCCAACAAATCCAAGAATCCTTGCAAAAGAATCGTAAAGAATCAGCACTCAATAAAAATTATTTGCAATCTTATTAATAGAATGGAATCATTAAATATTTGTAATCTGTTCTTTCAAGTCACTCCCAACACAAATCGAAATGACTGACCCAAATTGTTCACTAAACCAGATGATTCCATCAGGGATATGTAATACATATGCAACATTGGAAGAAGAAGGAATTCCTTGCTAAAATCATCATTCAACAGAAAAAAGATAAATTCTCAATCCAAATAACAAACTTTTGGCTTACTGGAGTTGAATCTTATTTCTGTAGCAATGGATTGAAAATCAGAGAGTTGAGAACTATCAAAGTCTAAACCCTAATCTTGACAAAATCCAATAAAGTTAATTATTGAAGCAGATCCTTTTGCCTCAGATTTTACATTAAATGATTACTGAACCAAACATTACGTGAAGAATATTGACGAAAGTGACTTATGGATAGTAAAATTATAGCAAAGACAAAAAATTAGAATAAAGAAAAAGGAAAAAGGTATCAGAAGTAGCATTCTAAGCAACTTTAAATACCTCTGGTACAATGGTCGTTCAGCTATTCGCAGAAACAAGATAAGCCTATCAGTAAGACTCATAGCACCTCGCATACCACCCCAAAGCAATGCAACCTTACCAACTAGCCTCAATATGCCACCCCTTTGCCCCAAGTCAGCTAACATCGCAACCAGCCTGTTGTTTTCAACATTATACAGAAACTTCAGGAGAACACGCCTATCAGGTAAGCCTGTTTAAATGAGAAATAGTCAGTCAGATTTTAACCTCTCTTGATCGAGTTCACCATCTTCTTTGGTAGGAACCACAGGTCCAGCAACAGACATAGCTTTCTCGGCAAGGCTTGTGACTATATTGTTATTTTGATTCTTTTCAGATATTGCCTCATGTACCTTGTCAGCCACCTTCTGGGTATTTGCTTTCTGCTTGAAGGGCCTGGATGAAATGTCCACAATTTCCTTTTCATTGTATTGACCCTTCAGAATTTGTAAGTGTGACCATAAGGACCAAAGTTGTCAGAAAAAGTAAAAAGAGACACATAATCAGCTAGCATTAATAAATCACAGGAGAAAAAAAGAGCATCCTATTTCTGAAAAAATTAAAACAGACAATGAAAGGAATTTTTAACTTTAAGAACTGCAGAGAGATTTGTCTAATCATGTTCATGTAAATGCTTGAAACAAATTAGGAACATTATTTTCTAATCATAGATTTTCACAAAACTAGAATCTTGCAGACCTAGGTTTAAAACCCCATGATAATCATAAACAAAGGACACAAACATAGCTTGTTACCTGTTGTTGTATTAGTAAAGCAGATGCTCCCAGGGCTGCCGTAACAGCACCAACCATAACACTATCACTATTTTTAGTCCTCAACTCAGATTCTTTCCTATCTCTGATTCTTGTAGCATTCAACCTGATTACTGGATCAGTTCTTTTGGTAAGATTTTGATCAATATCCCTTGCACTATATTTTTCGTCAGTTTCATCCCCAGAATTTTCACAACCAACAGACTTTATGATATTATCATGCCCTGTAGCTACAACAAAATTTTTTCGCAATGCAGCTAAGCTGGTTCCTATAATAACACCAACTGGTAGGAATCTTCTCAGATAACTTGTGCCCAAAACAGCAGAGGAAATGGCCCTCACTATGTGCTCCCCATTGAGAGTACCAATTTTTTCTGAGGTGCAATTTGAGCTAAAATTTTTACCATCCAAATGCCAAGTGTGATCTTTATCATGTATTATAGCCCACGACACAGCATTTGCTACTTCCGCCAGCTCTTTATCAAGATTGGGTTTCATTTCTTTCATGGTAGCTGTACTTAGCTTACGACCTGCTTCAACCTTCAAAGCATCCAAAATAACACTTTTCACTGTTTGCATCAGCTCTTCCAGTCTATCATCATCATATTGCAGAGCTTGATCATAGGTCTCCTCTGTATTATATTCTCCTACAGTCCCATGTTTTTCAGTATCTAATATCACAAATGGAGGTTCAATAATGTTGTCTGAATCATTCAGTTTTGCAGAAGAATGACCATAAACTTTCTCACCAACCCGATTATGATTTGTAGCATCTCCCTTAGATCCTTCAAAGCTTCCTGATTGCTCCAAGAGCTTCCATTGACCCTCTTCTGGGAAATAGTCAAGTAATAAAGCAGTTGTTGTATCTAAATCCAATGGTTTAGTCTTTGTCATCTTAGAAAGCAGATATCGGCCTATGTATCCATTATGTATATAATCACCATATGGGAATGCATTTACACACAATGGAATCTTGCTTACATTTCGATCATTATAGTCAGCCAGAAAGTTGTTTCCAGGTAATTGATCATGCTCCTTTCCCCCTCTATTATGGTTATTAGCAGCAATTCCCAATGACCCATCAGTACCATCTGCATTCAACAAACTAGAATCTGCGGCAGGTTCCTCTTCTATCCAGCCTGTACAAGCAGCCCTACTTGAGTTGCTATTATTCTCATTCTGCTCACAGACAGGAGGATCCTGCAATGCATTAGACTTTATCTGTAAGTCATTTTTACTATCTTGTTTTGCTGTTGCTGGAGGCAAGACACTAGTGTCCTGTTTCTTGAGTGGCAAATCAACTGTTTTATCCTCGACCTTGCTTTCATCTTTGTTATCGGTCTCATCATCTTTTTCTTCTTCCAACTGAGAAATCATATTCTCTATCACACCAAAAACACTGTTGACAGCCACCTGGGTAGAATCATCCACCCCTGCCAGGGCATCCAATGCTTGAACAACATTGAAAGTTGGGGTGTTGGAATCAGATACATTCTTATTCTGATCAAGAACAGGTTGAGAGGTTCTACTTTCCTTCTGATGATTATCAATGCCTTCCTTTTCCGTTGATTGGGATTCAGAAGATGATTTCATAGGTGAGGGGGCATCCTCAGTCATATTGCCTGCTACTATCTTATTCTGATCAGTTGAAGAAACTAGAGTTTTCTCTTCATTTTTCACAGTGTTGCAATCTTTCTTTATTTCAATTTCAGGTTTCCCACTATCCTGGTCCACTTTCTCATCAAAAATTGCTTCCTCAGTTACATTGGCCTTCCCAGTACTGCTAGTAAAGTTAAGCTTGCCACTAGTTTCCAATCCCCTATCAGCGCAGTCAGGATATGAAGCAGTTTTCTCTTTAGAGTAATCATCAGTTCCAGAAATGTTACCTAACTCATTTGCAATCTTCCTGGCAGAACCAGAAGCATCAACTTGCTGACTGCCAGTTGACTGATAAGAAGGACCTGAATCTAGGGGTTTTTGCTTGCTTTCTGAAGGATGAAGCTCTGGTGCCAGTCCATCAGAAGACTTCTCCAACCCGGATTGACTGTCATCAGAACCATTCGGTAACTCATCAGCCCTTTTTGCTATATCTGAAGAATGAGGATCTTTAGATGCACCTTCAACATTTACTTCTCCAACCTCTTCCTGGACCTTGGACTTAAGTCCTGATGATGCATCACGAATCTTACCAAATCCCAGAAGTTCCTCAAGTTTTAAGCTTCTTTGTTGAGCTTGCAGAATTCCAGAAACAGCAGTTGTAAGTTTTTCACGAATATCTTCTGGCACAGCATCTTGCAATGCTTTCATAAGTGTCTCTCCTTGACCCACAGCAGTCAAGACCTGCAAACAAGTAGATACTTTCCTTAAAAGATCTTATGCCCAAAAAAACACCCTGATAACCATGATTAATAAGAGGATTTCTAAGCAGTGACTATTTCATTAAATAGTATTAGCGTGCATATATAGTCCCCATGAAAAATTAATCACCTACAAATATTATAACGAAATCAAGTTTCAACCTCCCTCTAACAAACTCACTCATCCTTTTCTCCCTTCTAGCATAGAAAAGCAGTCATGATCTTGCACTAACCAAATCTTAACCAGGAACATTTAACAGGTATAAAGGAAATAAAAACCAATTCTCCCTAAAACTGCACCTGAATGAACTAATACAAGCAATCAGGCCAAAGCCAAGTATACCCCGTTGTGTACAGCACAGAACATATATTAATTCCATCCAGTATGCAATACAAAACATGACGTGGAAAAAATGGCATTTCTATACTGCAACCAATCCTAGAAGCATTAATAACCACATGCTCTGCTTTTACATTGAATATACATGACCAAAGATAAAAGAGTCAGTTTTTATAACTATATAAAGTTCAGTTTATTCGAAATCAGTATACATGAATATGGATAATTTGCATAAAGGGTTCCATGAACCAAGAGAACTGACATTCAATACTTTGTAACACCATAATTGATTAGCATTTGCAATTTTGACATTACCTTCCTCTTTTCTTCTTCTGTCAAACAACCAGGCATACTTATATCTAGCATATTCATAACAACCTGTGTTGTTTGCAACACTTCTCCTCTTTCAGAATCCATAGGGTCAGCACCCTCATCTTTGGTCAAGTCATCATCGACCTCTTCCATTTCTCTTTTGATTCCCACATTTCCCTGTACATCTTGTTTGGGCCTTGAGTGGAGCCTATCGGCAGTGTCACTATTACTAGACATCGCCTTTGTAGGATACATGGCATAGCCATTGCCATTGGCACCTGTTGTGGTATGATCCAAGAGATTGTTAGCACCACCTTGATTGGATGATCTGCCTTCTACAAGAGCCAAGCCTTTTGAGGGGTTGATGGTAACATCTACATCATTTAGAAGAGGATGACGACCCTTCAAAAGCCCAAGTTCAACAGCTGTGAACCACTGCATTTAACAGGCATGAATGGTTGGATTATGCCAACTTCTTCACCAAAAGAAAAAAGTTGACCATAAACGCAACAAAAATCATGATGGTAGAAATGAAGTTTCAGATTGGAACATGGAAGAACTATGGAATAATATGGAAGTGATGGAGAATTAAGAGATTAATAGTGATGACTTTATGAAGTGACAGTTATAGGTAAAGAAAGAGAACTTGTAAGTTATTGATGCATGCTGAACACTTGCAGGCATTTATCAAAAAGTCATTGGAAGCACATACATGAAGTTGATAAAGCAGAAATGGATTGACCAAACAAAAGGTTCTGCTCACCTCAATTGTAAAATTTTGGCACCAAGATTCAGCAACTCTATCACGGGCATTAACACTAGATTGTGCACAAAAAAACAGGAGACTTGTAAATGGATTTTCTGCAATCTGACTGCGTGGGATCGAAAATGGAGGCACAGTCCCATCATCATTCTGATTTTTTCAGAACAAATGGTTAGTAATTTAACTACAAACATTCAAGAAGATTCATAATGCAAAACCTTCAAAGAATTTAGAATCAAAAGAATAAAGCATGCACCTGAATAAAGAGAACAGGAATCTTAACATTTCCAATCACACCCCTAGTGCTGAATGCTGAATAGAAGTCTTCTATTTCCTCAAAACCATATGATACCATTGATATAGCTTTCTCAAAATCACGAACAGATTTGGAAGATATTGCTTTTTCCACATCAAAGCCTTTTGCTTTTCCTTGAAATAATTCCTAAAAATTACATCCAGTATAAGTCTACTCTCAGAAACAAATAATTGCCTGCTAGAAGGATGGGACTAAATTGAGGAATAACCATGATGAAATATTGAAATTTACACAAGTACTGAAATGACTATTCTAGCTATCAGATACGTAAAGCATAGACATGGAAGAAGATAGACACTTTTGATGCTTCAGCAACCTTGTTAGATTGCAGGATATCAATCAGACCATCAGTCAGCATCTGATCCAAAGCAATGTGATAAGGAGAGCATCTTGTTATCTCTTCTAAGTCAAAAGGATTATTGATACATGTAGCAGCAGTGAGAGGTGTTCTATCTCCAACCTCTGCTAGATACTTGGTTAACATGTTTGCACCATATCCCCAGCCAATACCCATCAGCGTAGTCCATGGCCTAGTCTCACTAATGAATTGTATAGCTGTGCAGACATCGTCGCTGTCAGCAGCTGTAAATAACCTACATCAATGAAGTAGTTAAGAAGCCCCTACTATCAACTTCTACTGCTAACAGAACTGCAAATGAAACCGCAAATCCATAGTTTCAAACAACACCGCAAATCCATAGTTTCAAACAACACCGCAAATCCATATTTTTCTCACTCAAATCTCTTATATTGACAGCATACTACTAGAACGTGGTTGGCAACGCAGTTATATTGCGTTAATAATGCAGTTATGCATTAAACATTCTCAAGGTTTCAATCTACAGATTACAAAAAGCAAACAGAGAAATTACAAAGATATCCTAACACGTGTATTCTCTTCTGCACCTTAATTAGCTTTCCTCTAAGTCTGTTCACATAATTTCCAGTGAAAACACCAGGTTCTGAATCAAATGGTAAGACAAGCTCTGAGATGAAAGCAAGAAATGACCAAACTACTGACTGCCCCAATACGCAATAACGCAGTTAAATCATCTAAATCGAATGAATAAGATGCACTCACCGAGCACTTGTAAGCGGAGAACCGGCACATCCTCTAGGGTTCATTACCATTGGAAAATAGCCACGCTTGAGCGCTTCGCACACGAACGATCTCACACTCTCATCCATACTTCCTCTGGTTGTTCTAGGAACCAACAGCAAAGTAGTATCCAATCCGCGTTCCTCTTTCAAGTCCAAATTCGCCGGCCAATCAATCGAAATGACACCACCATCCTGTGTACTGACACACACTCTCTGATACTTTAATTTCTCCGCCAATCCGCCATTTCCACTCTCTTCACTCTTCACCTGAATCCCCTCACTGTTTAGCCTCACAAAGTGCCTCTCCTCTTCAACCAACTTCTCGTTCACGTCCTCCAAAAACTCGCTCCCTTCGAAGGATATAGAAGGACATCGCAGCAACACGAAACGGTTAAACGGAGTGGGACTGGTGACCAGAATCCACTCGCCGACGTCGAACAATCTCCTGGAACGGTTATCGTACTTGGACTGAGAGAGATACAGAGATAAGCCAGAGGCGAGCCCTAGGGCGGGAGCGAGAAAGTCGAGAGCCGGTGGGGAGGAGAATTGGGAGAGAAAGTTCTGGAAGGGGTCAAGTAAGTTACAGCGAAGCGCGAGGTTTCTCGTGGAAGGTTTGACGCGACGCCGTTTGTAGTGGCGATGGAAGTGATGAGTTTGGACGGGGTATTTTCGAAAGAAGAGGAGTTCAGTGGCTTGCGGCGGTTTGAGGTGGAGACGCTGGGCGTTCATTTGAAGGTTGTTTTAGGAGAGATTGTTGTAGCGTAACGGACTTGATGAGTGCGAGAGAGAAAAAGGAGGATAAGACAAGGACTTAGAAAGGGAAAGAATATAAAAGTTTTGAAAAGAAACGGAAGGTGATAGCTTGTGGTGGTGGTCCGGCCGTTCGCGGTGGTGGGTCTTCGCTGGTTCTGCGTCTTGTATTGGCGCCAAGAATCCACGTACAGCTTCAGTTTGTCGTTGGTGGGGCGAAAATGCTGTAGCATGGGATTTTCAATTAAAGCTAACATTGGCAGCCCAAATTGAGTTCTCCTTCTCCAGCTTATGATGTAGGGCCCACATTACTAAATTAAGCAATTAACTCCAACTATAATTAAGAAAATGTGAAAATATTCATTTCACTTAATATTGTGTTGTATACAAATTTGTCAGCCCAATTTTATTGAAACGATTTCAATTCTTAGTAGTTTGATTCTGATTGTCAAATATAGTTGTATTAAGGAAGCCTAAGCTAATTTTGGTAAGTAGTGGGGGGATGCCAAGAAAAGCCTAAAATTAAAATCCAACGAAAGGGGAATGGCAGTCCCACCCAGTCAGTTCCGGTAGACAAGCAAAGCGACTAAAACTGAACAAGAACAGAAGCCATGGATGGAGTTCATCAGGGAATTGAAGGTTGAAAGTGAAACCATTCCCTCGGAAAAATTGCTGTAGTGCCACTGTTTTTGGATCATGGACCATATCTGTGCGGTTTGGTTATTTCTCTTTCTTTAGCCATTCCAACCTGAGCTTGCCGTTTGTGAGCGTTGAACTTTACGACTGCCTAATGTTATCATCTTCTATCAATCAAATGCTAAGATCTATTATTACCAACCACAAAAAAAAAAAAAAAAATTGTAGGAAATATTTCGCTCATTCAAACTGGTAAATTAATTAAGATTTCCTATCACTTAAGCTAAACCAAAATTCTTGTGTGTATTTATTTCATTGGATGGTCATAAGCAAAACCTCAGTTTCTTTTTTAAAATGTAGAAGATTATTTAAACAGAACAGAACTCGGATCAAGCATATGCCCAAATACATTTTTGAAATACATTAATTCTTCAAACATGTAACAAATACATTTTTGAAATAAAGACAACTGGGAATCTCAATTAACCAACAGCACTTCCTCCCAACTCTGCTTAAAATTTGTCTTTTGCTTTCTTCCCTCATCCTAAGTTGATTTGCAGATATATGGTTTTAGTGTTAGGTTATCTTGAAGTTTTATCCCCTGTAATGTGAGTAGTGATTCGGAAATTATGAACATGACAAGATTATATTTGCAATCTAGACTATGCTCTTCTCTTTCCTTACCAAATAAATACTAAATTGGATAATACTAACTTCAACCAAGCATTACGTATTGACAAAAGTTGTTTAGTAACAAATGAATTTCTTATTATATGGCCTCCTCGAATGTAATACTATAGTCAAGCTATTCTTACTCCTAACGTTAGTTACTTTAAATTTCTGATTCGGTTATATATGATCAAGACGCTTTCGTGTGCCTTTATATGTCTTTTTATATAAAGTGAAAATTTATGGTTATTATTTTTTAATATACAGTAGGTCAAATTTTGAAAGTAAGTAATTATTGGTCAATTATACAAACTCAAGTAATTTATAAATTCAAATAAAGTGATAAATTCAACTTTATACAAAATCTCAAGTTTTAGTCGTTCAAATCCTATAATTAAGAAGTATTTTTTTACATAATTTGGTAATTGTATAATTTTTGTAATTTCTATTTAAGAAGCAAAGGAAAAGGTAAGTTTCTTAATTGCCTTATACACAACCAATGACGTGCAAAATGATGGATAATTTCGGTCTTGCAATTTAATTCTACTTCTACGTAGTAGTAACAAGCATGTACTCGAAAAAAAGAAAGTACGTACTCTGAGAGAAATCACGTGGCCTTAATCTGGTTAACAAATATGTTGATGTGGCCAGGGGCGGAGCTAGTGAGGGACAAGATCCCGCGACCAGCCCGCCTGCCGCCACCAGCCGCCACCGCCACCATCTCCCCGCCAGGCCGCCATTTTGCCACGCCAACATCTCCATCTGAAGAACAAAATGACTGAACCTCACAAGTCACAACCCACGGCCAACTTCTTTTTCTTCCCCCTTGGCCTTTTCTCCTTTTTCTGCTCAATGCCCACAGCCATTCTTCACTTCTGCCCACCGCCGTTCTTCTTTTTCACTTCTTTTGCCGCTGACTGGCGACTGCTGTCACTGCTCACTGCTTCCTTGAGGTTAAGGTAAGGCCGCTGTATGCTTCCGTTCTTTGTTAATTTTTTTTGTTAAAATTATTTTTGGTTTAGGTTAATGCAATTATTTTAATTAAATGTTAATGTAAT